>RXID01014322.1:2500-114602 GCA_005019695.1 Trichopus zeylanicus subsp. travancoricus
ACAGAAAAAGCACCATACAAAATTAAAGAAGAAAAAAAGAATGAAAATGAAGTAAATTAAAAAAGTTAAAGAAATAAACCTTAAAAAGTTCACTTGTTGCCGTGTGGTTGATAATTTAGGCATTTGTGGGCTCTTTAATCTACCCAATGAAGTGCACAAGATATTAAAGGGATACATATTTAATCTGCCATGTTAGGAAAAGCATACGGATCATCAACAAGAATGACAGAGCCCCAAGTTTTTTGACAATTGCATCCCAAACATCAAAAAATGGCCAATGAAGCTCCAAGCGAGCAAGATTTAATCCCTGATCATCAACAAGAACCATAAAACATCATTAAAATAACAGATGATTCCTCTAGCACTATAATACCTCCATCTAAAACATCACAACGATCGTATCAGAATCCAAATCGATACAAAATCAAAAATAAAAAAAGAAAAAAATTAGAATAAACAGCGAAGAAAAGCAAAGAAATCGTCAAAGAGTAACAAAACCCCAATTCTTTAAGAATTAACCCTGACGTCAAAAATCCAAAAAGAATGTTCAAAACACAAGAATCAAAACCCCGATACTCAACGAAAACCTTACTCTAAGAAAAGGATGCCGCGACGAGGGGAAGAAGATAACCAACCTCGAATTAGATCGGGCCAGCAATGACGGAATGGGCGGCGGATCGTTGGCATAGATCGGAGCTTGGAAAGCAGATCTCCAAATTCTTCAAGATTCGGATCGTGAAGTAACAGATGATTCCTCTAGCACTACAATACTTCCATCTAGCATAAACAACGAAGAAATGCGGAGGAATCGTCAAAGAGTAGCAAAACCCGAATTCTTCGAGAATCAACCCTGACATCAAAAACCCAAAAAGAACGCTCAAAATACAAGAATCAAAACCCCGATCATCAACAAAAATCTTACTCAAAGAAAAGGATTCCGCGATGAGGGGAAGAAGATAACCAACCTCGGATCGGATCGTAGCCAGTAATGAGGAAATGGGCGGTGGATCGTTGGCGTAGATCGGAGCTTGGAAAGCAGATCTCCAAATTCTTCAAGATTCACAACCCAAAAACATTACAAAAAAAACAAAAAACAAAAACGCTCAAAAACGCAAGAATCAAACCCTAACTTGAAGAAATCATCGTCAAAAACAGAAGATGCTGCGACAAGGGGAGGGAACGAACCGACCTCGGATCGAATCGTGGCCGGCGTTGGGATAATAACCGCTGGTGGATCGGTGATCGGAGGTCGAAGGAACTGATTTGCCATGGCACCGGAAGGCATGGAAACAGATTCCTAAACCCTAAAACCCTAGTTGAAAAACATACCGGTTTAAACCGCAACCAAACTTATAAGTAACAAACAAACCAGAACCATGACCGGAATCGAATCGAAGGGCGCAACATAATCTTAACCTAAACCAAAGCCATACTGTTGATTTTTCATTCTGACTCTGAACTGTTTTCAAATCTGACAGCTCATATATGAAGAAACTTGTCATATTTATTTGTTGGTTGCAAGAAAAAACACTAGTTTTGAGACTTATAAATTTGTAAATGCATAACAAATGAGCAACAAATAAATCTTCAACCTACCAAAGAAAAAAACAAACAAAGCTTCATAAATTAATATCATTTTGAGGAAGCCCAGCAGAGTAACACTGTCCACTTATCTTTAGCAAACTAATTAGTTGTTACAGCATAAAAAAATATTGAATAATGGTAACTTAATACATTAGATTCATTTTACTCAATGTGTATTATGATGCATTGATAAGAAAAGCAGCTTAATTTCTCTAAAACTGAAAGAATAAATGACAACTAATGAATAAACCCAAAACATAGTTGGTCAATAGTGCAAAATGTAAGTATATGTTTAAGATGAATACATGTGCTCTATAGCCAGTAAAAAAAATCAAGTCAAGATTAGCGCCCTTATTTCAAAAGTAAATTTCACTTAGCCATTACTTGGAATAGTAAATCTCTTAATTATTCAAGCTCATTCTGATTTTTTTTTTTTAGATATCTACTAGTCCACATGGAACCTCTCAAGTTGACAGTGAGTTACCCTCCATTAGTCACTTAATAAGCCATGTTATTTGGAAATCTTATTCTATACAGATATAAACAAACTTTACCCACACATAGTGCTTTTGGGAAAATCAAACTCTGTGCATATGAGGTATAGAGTTATCTTGAATTGCTTTTAAAACAAAGAGAGAAAGAAAGGTTTTCAGGCTATAGAACATGAAATCCAAAAATATAAGACAAATTCCTGTGGAATGTTACAACCAATTTCAAGTGCCACAATTATAATTGCAAAATGAATAGTATTCAATTTTCCTATCAATGACTAACCAACAAACTATTCATATGGCTAAACAACTGTAATAGGAAGAATTATCTAAACAATTGTCAAAATAAATTTTCTTATCAGACGAACCTTCACAGTTAATGGGTGTGCCGATCCTTCATAAAACAACCTTATAGCCATTAGTGTTGCTGACTGCAAAACAAAAAAAGCAGACCACACGAGTATTCAGTTGTTCAAAGAAACGGACCGGAACATGATTTGCATTTTATATCAACAAAAAAGGATTGCCCTGAACATGAGTTGCATTTTATGTCAACAATGCGAAAAGATCATAGTATTCTCCAAAAATGGGCTGTATTCCAATCAGTTTTATGGAGAAAAATGACATAGATAATTGAACAAATAGGTCGAGCTGCTTGCCCAATAATAGGCCCCCTTTCAATCAGTAATCTAGAACTTTCCGTCACACTTGGACACCGATAGACAGCTTGTGAATTGATGGGCTGCATAGAAAACTTGCCAATGGGCCTTCTGAAACACCCAACTTTAATCATACTGAAAATTGCCTCATACAAACTAACACATATTAAATGATTGTTGCAAAGTTCCAACCTTAGGTGGTCCTTTTATTTGAACTTCAGCATCATAAAACTTTCTTCCATTACGACTCAGTTTATTAAATATCTTGCACAATGAGATTATCCGATTTTTCATAACTAAGATGCTGCCATGTATTATCGAAATTCTGAAGTAGTATATTCCTATTTATGTTATGCTCTGCTTTGCTAGTGACTGCGTATGTGATCACACTTTGAATGTATTTCTTTCGGCAGAACCAACAGTTTGACGAGAAGCATACAACAATGCCATGTTCCAGTCAATGACAATCATGGCTTCATTTTTTCCACTATGCAACAATATGAATGATTCTATGCAGAATGTAACACAAATTCCATTACACTCCGATATACACTCCAAATGTTGACGGAAGCATACAACACTGCTCTTTCATCTTGTTCCAAGTCTTACATGCTTTAGATTTTATTGAAAAAACAAATATAAAAATCATACATAATTCAGCATCACAAATTCATCTTTAGTTCGGATGGACACAGGGATATTAGGCCCCGTTTGTTTTGGGATTAGGATCAGCATCAACTCGTTTCATAATTATTATTTTTTTTTGTAAAATTAATACTTATTATTTTATATTCTTATTAAATTAAATTATTATAAATAAATAAATAATTTTTTAAGCTTTAAATTTTTAAAACCTTAATTTTGATAAAAAAATATTAATTTATAAAAATGATTCGCTGTGTTCGCGTTGACCCCCAATTAAACGGCCGCTAATTTTGACTTGCCTGCCGTATGCAAGTCAGTATGTTGCAATGCAGCTTCAACCGAGAGGTGGATCAACTCTGAAACCTAAATTTATGAGGAACTGACGAAATATCTTTTGGCCCCACGGAAATCATTCTGCAAGACATCGGCTGTCGGGGAATCAGTTTCCTCCGAATTATGTTTTGCCTGGGATGATGATAATGCATCTTCAGTGTTTGTTGATTCTTCATTTGGACCATGCCTCAATGCATCGTCACTGCTCGGAAATTCTTCACAACACTCGGAATCAGAATTTTGTGGATCGTTTCCATTGCCTATCTCAGTTTCTTCTTGCAGCTGATGCAACTATCATGCAACAAAATAAGCACTAGAAGAAGAACTAAAATGCAAAACTGACTATGTTCTTGAAGTTCTTACTCTTCAATATTGTTTTCTAAATTTAGAACGTGGTCCTCTTCTTAGAATTTATTTTAATATTTGTTTTTTTTTATTTTAGTCTTTTTTTTTTTTTGTTTTGATGTTATGTTTAAATACAAGTGTTAAATTTTTATACTTAGTTCTTTAATTTTTTATTTTCTGTTTTTTAACTGCTTTAATATAATGTTTCCTACTTTACTTCCTTTTTTTTCTCTGTTTTAAGGTTTATTTCTTTAACTTTTTTAATTTACTTCATTTTCATTCTTTTTTTCTTCTTTAATTTTGTATGGTGCTTTTTCTGCCTTTATTTTTGGTTTTTGTTCAACTTCATTAATTTTATGTTTACTATTTTACTATTTTCTTTGTTTTTTTGTTTTTTTGTATTTTTTCCTTTAATTCTCTCTTTTTTGTTTAAGATTTTTTAATTTTTAAGTTTTATACTTTTATCTATATCTCATTCGTTTTATTTTTCCTTTTTCGAGTTTGTAATGTTTTGTTTTGGATGGCTTAAATTTTGTGTACTAAGGTTCTAGATTTATCTTCTCATTGGTATTCATCTTAAACTTTTTAGTTTTGGTTTTAGTTCTTTAATTTTACTGTTTAAGTATTTTTCTTTTTTATTTTTAATGATTTTTTTCTTATTCTTCTTTTGTTTTATGTTTTAATTGTTCAATTTATTTTTTAATTAAGATTGCATTGGTGGTTTAATCATTTTCATCATTAGTTTTATATTTTAGGTCTTCAATTTTCTTACTATATATGTAAGTTCATCTATAATTTATTTTATTTTTTATATTTTTATATTTTTAATCCTAAAATTATAGCTTCGTTCTAATTTGATGAGTTATAACCTTTAGACTTAAATTCATGCATTATGTACTTTGGTTTCAAATTTTATGAGTTATAATTTTTGGATTTCAATCCGTAGGTTATTATCGTTGGACTGGAAAATTCTCAAGTTAGTCTTTTGGATTTTAATTTGTAAGTTCTGGCTTTTGGAGTTGAATTGGTGGGTTATTGCCTTTGGGCTTTAAAATTCATGGATTATGGTTTTTCGATTTTAGTCTGTTTATAACTTTTGGACTTAAATTTGTGGGCCATTTCGTTTCAGCTTCGAAGTTTATGGGTTATAGCATTTAAGTTTGAAAGTTCATGGGTTATAGTTTTTAAACTTAAATTTGTTGGTTTATAGCCTTCGGATTTTATGTTTTGTTGATTATAGTGTCTTGTCTTCAATCTGTGGATTATGTGATTTAGATTTCAAATTTCAAGGATTATAGCTTTTCATCTTTGGTTCGTAAGCTATAATATAACTTTTGTCACGAGCCATTTTTGGACTTTCGATCCATGAGTTATAACTTTTGACTTAACAATTCGTGGGTTATAATCTTTGAACTTGAATCAGTGGGTTATAAACTTTGGACTTCAAATTTCATAGGCTTTAACCTGCAGACTTGAATATGTGCTATAGCCTTTTGAAGTTCAAATCTATAGATTATAGCCACTGAACTTGAAAGTTAATTTTAGTGTAAGAGTACGAGAGATGGGCACAAGTAACGCTTGAGGTGCGGTTTTGAATCCAATTTGATTTGCTATTGTGCAACACTTGTAATACAAGGGATTTGTGCTCAAGGCACTGCTAATGCGGCCTACGAATTGCAATGAGCAACAAGTACCTGTTGCCTCTCGGATGGAACTACAACAAACACATACATATATCCCAAACAAGAATGCCTATATCTGCAACACAAGTGCAGAATTCCATCACATCCTCAAAGCAGCAAGCAAAGCAAGATTGCCAATGGGTTTTGGTCTTCCAACCAACTCTTGTGAAATGTTCACTTGTTGCTGTGTGGTTGATAATTTAGGCATTTGTGGGCTCTTTAATCTACCCAATGAAGTGCACAAGACATTAAAGGGATACATATTTATAAACATTTTCTATTACAAAAATGTGGAGCAAAGATGCAACACTAACTTTTTTAAAAACAAATCTCGAAAAAAAAAAAACAAAGAAAAGAGAAAAAAATAGAAGAGGCAGCAGCTACATATAACACAATATTTCCTAGAGGTGTTGCAGCTTACTGAAAATGTGAAACACAAACAACTGATCAAACATAAAACAACATTTGCATGTATGTCAACTACTGCTGTGATAATTGGGGAACAGTTCGGGAACGCCAATAGCTGGGATCACCTCTAATGATTTCTCGGTCAGAGATTGGCAAATAATTTGTAGTTCTTGGCATCCAAAACAATCTGCCTCACTGCAGACACGCTGCCTACAATGGACAAGAGCGAGAAGACCACGGCAATTACAGTGTTGAGCCAGAAGACCACGCTGCGTTTGGACGGCTTGAAGGTGAGATTGTAGAATATTGCAGGGATGACGAAATCCAGAGGAAGGAAGCCGATAGCACCGATCACCGCATTAAGGTCTCCAAAGAAGGGAAGCATCGCAGCAAAGGTGGTCGCGACGGCGATTGCAAAGCAACGGGAAAGCAACCTGGGTATGATGTTCCTCGGTGAATACTGGCCCTTATTCGGGTTGCTGAAAAAGCTTTCCAGAACCACGTTAGTGGGCTGCATATACACCTGCACATAGACCAGAGCTTTAGCTACGGCGGCGAGATCGAGAATTTTGGGGAATTTAAATAAATATTTCGGCAGTCATGCAGGGGATCACTCGGATGATGGAATGCAATGCTAAACAAACAAATTTTACCGCAGCGACGGCCGTGAGTTGGAGCAGGGTGAAGACATTGGTCATGCGGATGAACCATTTGGGAACCAGAAACTGACCTAACGGACTGATGAAGTTGGTCAGGACGATCTGCTGAGACAGGTTGCCGAATGCCCAGTACCCTGACACAGCCACACTGAAGAAGGTGGCCAGGACAACTGCGTAGCAGATGCAAAGGCCCTTGAACATCTTTCCAGTGACCGGAGGAGCCACCGTTGCCTATGAAAGATCAGAACAGTGACCAAGTCAAGGTCAGATAAATAAACCTATAACAAGGAGAAGTTACTCTGGTGATTGAAGATGCATGACTTCAAGACCTGAATCTCAGGAATGATGCCGTTGCCGTATGTGGTGGCAATGATGGCAATGCCGTTGAACACACCAAAGATGCGATTTATTTTGTTGCCTGGAATTGAGTAGTCTTTTGGTGGGATAAGGGATGAATTCCCTGAGAGCAAATCAGTGCGGAATAATTATATATTTTTCTTTTTCTCATGTACAAATTAATCAGCTGGAATTCTTTCAGATTGATAGATAAGGGACTGCAATGCATTCAGGGCGTCGTGTGGGAATACCTGCATGAATGGAACCGCCAGTGGCACAGGCGCTGTACGCGAGGCAGAGGATGAGGGAGATGAGGTTGACGTGGCGCAAGGAATGGAAAGATGGGATCTGAGCAAGAACCAGCATGAAGCAGCCGAAGATGATAATAAACTCATACAGCTTCATGGTCCCGTCGGGTTTGGAAACCAGGTATATACCCTGCAAAGCATTGGTCCCTCAGCCTTGATCTTTCAAATTTACTGAATGGAATGGCAGGTATTGATGTGTATATACACATTGAATGAATGGCTCTAGCACTAACCTTCATGCTAGATCCTCCGAGAAGAATGGCACCAATAACTGCCGCAAAGCACACTATGAGCTGAACTGTGCCAATGTAATAACGCCCCCATGCAGTCCCTGCATGGATGTCATCCATCAATATCTCAATCAATTGTAGGTGTATTCTCAACTAAGGCGGAAGCAGTAGTTGTCGTGTAGAGCAGCGACCAAGCAGCTGTCGTGTCTCTTTCAATTATAAACAATCGCGCATTCCTATTCATAATTTTCCCCGGAAATTATTCTATGATCGAGGCTGACTTTTCGTTAAATACACATTTCTCGATTATATATAGATAGATAGATAGTAGTAGCCTGCATCAGCTTGGTCCTTTAACCTAAATCTCTTTCTGAAATCGCAAGCTAAGAATTAGTCGGTCCTCCGAGTCGACTCTTTTCTTGTGGGAAATAAATACCCTGGCTCTTTCTTTGAAGGTAGTTTATAGTTTCCAACGGAACTGTCATTGCGTTCCTCCCGGAACAGCGGAAACCGAGCTCATCCTAGACAGTATGGAGATAAATCCAATTTCCAAAAGAAAGAATGAACTGATCGCGCGACTGCAAGTATTTTGTACTATATATTATCACCGGCTACTATACGGAGCAATAGATATCGAGGATGGTTACCTAAGATGTCCGTGCCCATGTCAAGGAATCGTAGCTGACGACGTCCCTGCTCTGCATGGCGCTCCAAAACGCGGGAGATGAGATTGTAGTTGTAGAAGGTGACCAAGGCCCCAAGAGAGAGGCATATCACTCCAGCCGCCCATCCGAGCTTGACGAATGCAAAGGGCAGGCTGAGCAAGGCCGGCGCCACGATGGACGTGGTCAGATGGTACCCGCAGTGCAGCCATGAACCTGCACCACCAGTATGGCATGTTGTCGTATAGACATATAAAGCATAATAATAACTCAATAATACTAGCATCCCGCGTAAACAGAAGATGTTTTAGTTAGTGGTACGTGTACCTTTGGACTTGAGAACAAAGAGAGATCCAGCATCCATCTTATTGGGCTCCATCTCCAAAGACGTGGGAGCAGCGGGTGCAGCAAGTTGGCCCTCTTTTCTGTCTTCCAAATTCGCAGCATCGTGAACCTGATTCACAGCCATCAAAAACAGCTCTTCTACCTCCTTGTGCGGAGAATATCGGAGATGATCTACTACCGAGCAATTGTATTGCGGTGTGCGGGATGTCTAGTCTCCATGTATATGTATATATCTACACAGACAAATATCTAATCCATCATGAGAATATTAAAGCGAAGCGTCGCCATCAAGCGGACTCAACGCCCAATTGATGCTTTGGCCGAGTTTCGCGGAATTTTGACTGCACTAAACAAAGAGCCGATATAGTTTCAGTTAATTTTTGCCCAAACAATGTATGGGCCATTCTCTGCCGTGTGCATCTTTAATTCCAACGTATAACAATTCCACAAAAATTTTTCTTCTTTTGCTTTTCACTTTCTCTCTCTCTCTCTCTCTCTCTTTGAACCAAACAATCACTGGTCAGATTCCTCAGTTGATGCAGGAGTAGCTTTCAGTTCCTCAACGACCTGCGAAGAGCTGGTTCATCCACAGCTCATTTCTAGACTATTTATTAATATTTGATCAAGACAAATACCGTGATAGACAGGACTGAAAGCAGATGCACCGCTTATACAATTAAGCTGCCGTCGTCATAAAAAATATCAACTACTAGTTGCATATATTAGACAAGGTCGCACCGTAGAATTCGGATCGAGTGGTTCAAATACGGACCGTGGAACAAGAATCGGTCCCGTCCACTTGTATAGATAATCAATGTTCTCAGCAGCCAATCAATCAGTTCGGGTGATTCGAGATGGCTATCGTCTGACCAAAGGGCAAATACCCCAATCAAATCCAAACTTTGCTCAGATTTCAGAAATGACACCTTGCGTATTCACCACACATATACAGATACACGGAGCCATGCTCCAACTTATATAGATTAAGATAATCTTGCCCAAGTCTACATATTCGTTGTGATCGATTTGTAAAACTATATTCTTCCATATTATTTACAAAGAAGCAGCCTGGATTTTCCAATGTTCAATCAATCTCATTAACAAAGACTTTCTCTGACTTTTCGAAACAACGTAATATATAGCCGGTTCTGATTCAGTCCATATGGGCGACGATATGAAAGGGACCGCAGATATTAAAGCTTGGGAAATATATTTCCACATGATATCATAGGATTTCAAGAGTTATCATTCCCTTCCATGTTTTATCTAGCACTGGTCTATAGCCATACCCTGCATTGATTTTGTTTGTTGCATAATGAGGATGTGGCTGGTGGATGCATTTGGGTTATCATTGGCAGGGAGGAGAGTTAATTCGTAATATTGTGGAATCATCACCTTCTTGGTGATTGGGACTCATTTCAAAACAACATAACAGACAATTCTTATGTGGCTATAAATAATGCATTGAAGTGTCAGCATTTCTTCAGTCCAGCAGTTGTTCATCCCCACCACCTCATTGCTTAAACATTGGCAAAGAGTTTGCAGTCATTGGCATCCAAAGCAATTTGTCTTACAACACATATAGTCATTGGCGGGGGCATGTGCAGAGTTTCCTTCATTCAAAGCTAAAATAAGATAAAAATGGTTGTGTCACACTCAAATCGAGATTTGTAAACTTAGATATATGATAATGTTGCACACCATAAATATATGAAATCACATTCTTAAACATGCATAAATAATAATTAACAGAATTAAACTTATAATTTGAAAAAATCTTCAATAATACGATTATATATTTTTAAGTTATCTTATAATAAACTTAAATATTTTCAAAAATAAAATATTTTTAGCTAACAAATTACTTTACAAACTTAATTAATATTCAAGAATTTAAATTTAGTGACATGAACTATTCCATATTTAGTGAATACTTCAAAATAAAATAAAATATTTAAAAACTCATATATAAAGTAACTAAATCCATAAGTATTTAAAATATATATTAAATGAATATATGATCAAGGTCAACAATTCATATAAGACTTCAAAATAAAAATAGCTCTCAATAAAAATACAAGATAAGATAAAATTATTAAAATTAGTGTCTACTATATAAAATATGGTATATATATTAATTGATCCAAATGACAAATATATTGAGACACTTAAAGTTAATGGTCGAATGATAAATCAAACATACTCAAAAGGCACTATAACACGAATATATCATTATTGTGAAATCCACATATAATAGTAAAATCGATTTTACTATAAGCACATACATTTCAACAAGGCCATTATTTAAGCCCAATGGTAGGGACACAACAAAAATTAAAAGAGACATCATAGTTAAAAATCAATAAAATATGAAAATCCACAAAATATTTACTAGTTAGAAATCTTTATCACATGCACATACATTATTTTTTACAAATTAATGTAATTAAAATATAAGTATCTATAAAGGTTTAATAAGTCTTTCATAAATTTACATACATGATTTTCATATTTTCAATTCACGTAATCAAATTTATATTACAAATTACGATATAACGATCATATCATATTAAAGGCATGTCAAGAAAAATTATAATTATGAAAAATTTATAAATTAAATGTTATTTAATATTGTTAGAAATCACTTATTTATTTACCTCACGTGTAAGAACAAAAACAAGCAAATGAATATCTAACATATGTTTGAACCTAAAATATAAAAACAACTAATTTACAATATAAACTTATATAAATATTCTCCTAAATAAAGTAAACTCAACACCAAGTTTAACTGCATGTATCGACCTTAATCTATTCATGATTGGAGTATTGAACAAAAGTTAAGTGAAAATTATACATCTTGTTAAACTTAGCAATATATAATCCGACCCGTTAATCCAACTCGAACCCAATCTGAATTAAGCAAGTTCAGATTTGTTATAATTGAATTTAGGTTGTAATCGGGTCAACCTGTGTAGTCCGTTTATGACCCGATTAACTCGTTTATTTATTGGGTCATAAATGGATTACATTGAGTCAACTCAACTCATTTGCCAATTAAATCAATTAAATTTATTTAATATTTTATTTTTATAATATCTTTTAACAAAATTTTAAATTATTATTATAACTTAAGTATTTTATTATTATAATTACTTTTTAATAATATATTATTTAAATTATTTGAAATATGTTTAAATTACAAATATTAATTAAATATGTTAGATCGATTTAGATCAATTTAGACCAATTCGAGTTGATTTGAGTAAATTAAATCAAATTAGATTAGGTCAAATTATGACCCATTTAATTAAATAAGTTAATTTAAGTCAAAACGGATCATGACATGAACCCAATTCATTTAATAAATGTGTTAATTCAGGTTGAACCGAATTATTTATTTAAAAATCGAGTCAAATTTGGGTTTAAAAAAATTGATCCATTTAATAAATAAGTCAAGTTCGAATTAACTTATTTAATATAATACTATAGGTTTCATTCGATCCGAACCCGACTCATAAACCAAAATTGCCAAATTTACATCTTGTCAAAACATTAGGGGCTCGTTTGGTTCCGGATCAAGACAAGTTTAAGGTTAAAAGCAGAATTAAAGTGTAAAAATATAATCTGGTCAAAATTTTAGTATTTGGTTACTGATCTGATTAGCGAACAATTCAAATTTTTTTTAGACCATCTTACCCTCAGCTTCTGTTGTGGTTTAAGGTTTTCGTGTGCAACGTGCGGGGCGAGTAGCGTTGGCAGGGCGAGCGCAGCACGCGGCTAGCTCACGCAGGGAGCTGGCCGCGTGAGCTCACACAACGAGCTTGCGCCGGCCTCTGGCGTCCTAGGGCATTTTAGTAAATTATATAATATTAGTCTGATCAAATTTTTGATGTTTGGATAGTAAATCGATCAGTCGAGGGTGATTCTGACCTTAGTATGAAAACAAACAACCCCTAACCTATTACCATATACTACATTTCAAGCTTTGGAACTAATCATATGTGGTTTTGAAAAGCTAACATCATTCAAAATATAAAATACTACAAGCCTCGAACATAGTTACACAAATTGAGTTCAACAATTTCAAGCATTTTTGAAGTACAATTTGATCTATTTTTACTAATTTTTACTCCAAAATTTGAACCAATGATTTACAAAAAATAGAAAAATAAAAGAGAAGAAATTACCTTAATTTTGTGATGTTTCAGCTCAAAAATACGGATTTACAAAGAAAAATCGATGCCCACGTTCGCTCAAGACGAAATCCCTCTATTTGCTTGCAAGAAAACGAATCGGATTTAAGGATTTTTAACAGATAATTAAGTTTAAAAGTTTTTTTTTTTTATTTTGACACTCAGTGAAACATTGTACAAAGCACCGATTATATTGTTGTCAGTGTTTTCTAAGTATCAAGGCGCCAGTAATATTTTTTTTCATGTGGTAATTTATATGACAAATTACTAAAAGAAAAAGGAAAATTGCCTACAAATTTGTTTCTCTTGTATGACACTTGAATTAATTAATGATTATAGAATCCGTAAATTTTTTTATAGTAGGTAAACTAAATCCAAATGCCTGGGATGAAAAGTACGTATTAGTTTAACAGTTTGACTGTAAACACCTCACGAGATCATCTTTCTGGTTTGTCTAAATTAATTATGTTCATGGGTTGTTAGCAATTTATCGTAGCCGCTGATAAAGAAAAAATGAAGCGAAGATTATTGTATTGGGTGGAGCATCAAATGAAATTTTGATTCATGAACTCAATGGTTTCATAATTTTGAGATAAGATAGTAGAGACTTAATAATTAAAATTATTTGTAATAAATTTTGAAATTTTGTTAGGAGAATATTGATTATTCTTAATAAAATTATTATCTCGTATGAATTTATCACAAAGCAAATTCTTTATATTTACATATGATGAGTAAGGAGTATTAAACGATTTTAGAGCGTGACAGTTGTATCGAGTGAAGAATCAGATGCAAAAAACATAAGGCTCAGTGGGGTATTAGGCGCGGGGGTCTGTACTGAGTATTTAGTCTGCATCGACAAAATAAGAAAATTGACTCTAAATTAGATATCATGACTATCGTAAATTTAATAATAAGATCACAATATCGTTGACAAGTTGAGTAGTTGTCAGCGGGCGGGACTGGTCATACTTGTAGTATTGCAGCGTTTGTTTGTGCACACAATCCTTGTGATGCACTTGGCAATCATTCAAACCAGGAAACTCTTCTTCTTCTTCTTCTTCAAGTATCAATTTCTTTTTTCTGTTTTATCTTGTCCAGAGATATATCTTCCCCTCTGAAAACCTTAAATCTGAGAAAGAACGCTTGGGCGTGTTTTTCTTCTTTTTATGTTCGTTTGCCACAGATTTTGATCAAGCAAGCATCGCTTTGGCCGTCAATTTCATTTATCAACCATTAATTTTTTACTTGAATGTCTCTTCTTATGCCGAGAATTTCAGGATAGTCGATGGAAATAACATCACAAAATGTTAGTCAAGGTGAATCTTTTCTTTTTTGAGAAGAATTAGAACAACCTCATATGATTCACCAGTCGCACACAAACAATTTGCTTAGGAAATCAAAATTGGATCTTTTTCCAACTTGCTGTTATCGCTTCTTCAATATTCTATCCAATGATAAGCTTCCCACATACAAAAAAAAAAAAGATCAAGCAATAATATTTTTGCATCCCACCTACCGGTTCAAGTTTACAGATTCTGCCAATGCGATAACCTTTCTTTATTTGCTATAACTTCCGCTATGAAGAGAGGATCCTCGAGTTTCGATGCCCCCCATGCTCGCTTGTCAACAGAGTGTGGCATATTGCTCGCGGTTGATCTCTCCATCGGCGACAAAGTCAAATGAAGACACGGTCGAAAAATGAAGCTATAATTTTTATGAGTAACAGTCCGCGGCGGCAACACAAACACAAGGAAATGACATCAGGAAGGAATATGGGAGACACTTTTCGGAGACAAAGCCCATCAGGCGTTGGGCATAATTGTGCCAACGTAACCGATGCCTACTATAGAGAAAGCTATTGACTGGAGGAAGAGGTATATGTAGTAACGATTCTTCCCATAAGCAAAATCAAAGCATCCACAGAAGAATAGGTACGCTGCAATTCCAAGCTCCAACAGATGCAATCTGATGATGTTTCAGATCTAAATGAGCATGATAACACATAGCTCAGAACACTATATAGAGTTAATAAGCGGTAGTGAGAGTACCTTTCGCCAAACCTGATCCTTGGCTTCCTGGCTACTTTGGTGCCCGCCGCTGTTTTCAGACTGTCTCCTAGCTTCTCGGTGACAACCCATTCATTTGCTCTGCCAGCCTCTAGGAGGCCGATGAAACTAGCTTTGGTTCTATGTAAAGACATCACGTTCTCAAAAAGCACCCAGTACATGAGCAAGTGAAAAGACCTGTCCAATAGGAGATTTAGATCATCGCAGTGCTTCAATTTATGATGGTCGATTCATCATTACAAAGCATAGCATAAGAAAGTTCATTGAAGTATACCTTGGCGTCCCGACAGCATTTAGAAGAGTGACAATAGAAGGGATGTAAACTGATCCCCACTTTGGTATTTCAACATCAGGAATCATGACGGTCGCAGGCATCACCACACAATATAGCACAAAAGTAACAATGTGGCCTACAATCTTCCTAACTAGGAAGAAATTGTAGATCACATATGCTCTTTTGAAGATTGATACCTTCTGCAATGCCATGAAGACACGTTAGATACTACTTGTTGTAAAAGTGCGGTTAATCTACGTTTTCATTTTCAATCTTCCTTCCAAAAGGAACAGACCTATTCGACAGTCTGCAATATTGCATAACTGACCTTGTTTTTTGCAATCTCCACGACCATTTTCCTGAACAGGTTTGCAGGTCCACAGGACCACCTGTGTTGTTGAAAACGGAAAGCCTTGAGAGTACTCGGAAGCTCGCTTTTCACCTAATTCGTGGTTGAAAGCACAGTGATACAATGGTGAGTATAAAGAAATGTATTAGACAGTATCTCTACATATTTGCCGAGTACCAATTGGAGGCACTACTGCTACTTGCAATATCACAAGCCTCTCTTCAATTGTTGTACAGGCTATAAATTCAGGCTAAGAACATTTACCTGTAGATCTCCAAGGTATACAAACTTCCAGCCCCTGAGACTTGCTCGAACAGCCAAGTCCATGTCCTCCACAGTGGTTCTGTCCTTCCATCCTCCTGCTTCATTGATGGCTGAGATTCGCCACACACCCGCAGTCCCTGAAATTCATTTGTAAGCAAAGCATTAGCACAAGCAAGGAACCGAGTCGAAAATTTGTTGCCTCGCAAGGAAAATCAGCAGGTGGTTTGAGCTGAAATGACTTTGTTTTTTTCAACGTATTTATTGTTTGCTACAGGGTAGATAATAGGAAGCATAGTTTTTACTGGAGGGAAAAGTCGAGGATGCTTTGCTCACCATTGAAGCCAAAGAAGGCAAAGGCAGAGGATCCAGCTTCTTGCTCCACGGTGAAATGGTAATCAAGAGACATCTCCTGCATCCTCGTCAGCAGACACTCGTCCGCATTCACTGATCAATAATAAAAAAGATGGCATCGAAATTAACAAAAAGCAAATACAAAAGCGCCAAAAAAGAAATTAAATGGGCCGGGTGGGGTGCCCATGTGATGTGTAGTTAGATCTATCTTTTGCGGAACGTTGAGATTGTTTACTTTGACTGCGAGAAATTTGTATCACAAGACGTGAATTGAGCTGTGAATTTACAAGCGCTGTGGTGGCACATAATAATATTATTGTTTGGCTGTCTGCAGCAAAAATTCACAACATCCGCCGAACAGGCAAACGTCATGGCTGCAGAGAGGAACTCGGGCGGGCTCTCAGCGAGAATTATTAACCGCTGCAATTTTTCTTTTCTTCCTTCGTTCCTTATCACGTGTCAGCACGTGCAGATCGAACTAGTTGCAGTGCTCCCTCCCGCTGAGGAGCCCGGGTAGGTGGGGATTTTTTCAGAATTCAGATTAGATTTCTCGCAGAAATGAGACGGAGATGGAGATTATAACAAGATACCGAAAACCCATCGGGCCTGGACGAGGGCGATGTCTGGGTTGTGAAGGAGGAAGGGAATGGAGCGGCGGAGGAAGTCGGGTGCCGGCTGGAAATCGGCATCGAAGATGGTGACGTAGTCGCACTGCTTGACATAGCCATGCTTGAGTCCCTCGCGAAGAGCACCAGCCTTGTACCCCTTGCGGTTCTCCCTGATGGTATACTTGATGTTCACCCCTTTGCTCGCCCACCGCTCGCATTCCCTCTCCACCATTTCCTGTGCATTTTCACAATTACATTACAGAGTCGTCAGATACATGCAGTGTCAATCGTACAGGTAAATTCACATGCGAGTAAATTGATCTCTTCATAATAATTTTTAAAAAAATTAAGAAAACAAGCAAGCTTGTCGCCGACACCGAGAAGAACAGGATTCTCACCGTCGTCCTCATGATAATAATGATAATTGCTTCATCACAGTCTATTATTATTAACTTTTTTTTTTCTTTACCTTGATAACCGGGTCAGTGGAATCGTCAAGCACTTGGATGATGAGCCGATCTGAGGGCCACGAGAGCCCACATGCTGCCCCAATGGACAGCTTGTAGACCTGTAATATTTCATTCCAAATCAACAAATCAACAAATCAACAATAATAAACATAAACAGGAGACAATCGCTTTCATACTATATATCTTGAAATGGAAAAAAATGGAAAAAAGTACCTCCTTCTCGTTGAACATGGGGATCTGAATGAGTACCATGGGGAAGACGGAGCTGCCTCGCTCTACATCCTCCTGCAAGGGCTCGCATTTGTAACGCTTGTGGGGCGTCTTCTTGAGCAGCTTCACAAAGAGGATGATGATGGCCATGTACAGCCTCTCGACGAAGAGCATGAGGGACATGGCCAAGCTGAGAACCACTGCCAGCTTCAGCAGCGGGATGACCACCGGCGCCTTCACCTGCTGCCACACCATCCCCAGCTGCTGCGTCATGTCGTACCTGACCCCCTGGAACGCATCCGGGATCACCGCGCTCGAAGAAAGCCTCTCCATTTGTCAGTACTTTTTCAGAACTTTTTCCCTCCTACTGTGGAAATAAGAAGATTGACAAGTAGATCGACAGGTAATGAGCGATTGATCTCACAAGCCCATGTAGTGCGGCTTGTGAAACCACTTCACCAATGCGAGAAATAAAGAGACAAATAGAGGGAGAGAATAAAGAAATCACTCCACTCCACTCCACTCCAACCTCTTCCTCCAGAAATAAAGGAGAAGGGAGGAGATGCCCGAGGAGCAGGAAGAGCAAGAAAGATAGAGACAGAGAAAGAGGAGCGTTAGAATAAGAGGAGGCTTTTGTGCTCCCTTTAATTTGTATCTGGGTATTGTCGTCAGCCTCCAAGCAGGGAGCCAATGGAAATGGGCCCTCCGCCGCAGCTGCTACGCCAAGTGTCTAATCAACAGCGATCGCTTCTTCTCAAGCGGGCACTAAAATAAGTTATTTTAAATAACAAGGAGCGCGAGATTAATGGGCATTAAACAAAGGGGTGAGAGTCATGCACATGCATGTGCGGAGCACGTGACACCGAGTGTGGGACCCAGTCCCATAACTCTTCTCTTCCGGGTTGGCCTTCTTTTTCTTTGCGGCGGGGGAAATAAAAATGAAAATCTCTCTCTCACTCGCTGGCTGGCTTGTTCAGTGAATTGATGAATCTTGCTCCCTCGCTCTAAATCCTGTCGGCGGTACTCCATCTTCTTCTCCACCAGATTTACGCATTTATGCGCTTCGTAACATTAAATATGTACGACAACTGCTGCCGGTGTTGGGAAATGTCTTTCTATGAGAAAATTTTCATTACGAGAAAAACTTATCCGAAAGCATGCATGATTTTACCTGCAGCATATTCGAGCATAATGGATGAAATAGAGTGAGCGGGTCATATGTTTCAGAAGATTGCCAAGCGAGACAGTCTGTTGCCAGCTACGGCTGGGTCATATGCTCACTCATCATTGTTTTCTTCTTCTTTTTTTTTTTAAACAAAAGATAAAAAACAAAAAGAGAATTTCAATTCAAGTCTGCGATCCCAGCGCAGTCTGTGGACACATGGTCTTTGATCTGATTAATTGACTGATTACATTCTGTTAAATAAAAATCAAGTAGCATGGCCCCAACAGTATGATTATATAGAGAGTGAAATTGAAAATGATGAAACGAGGAAGGGGTTTCCCACCTTGCTTCGTTCGCGAGCATCACAAAAAAAAAAAAAAAATGAAATCCAGAATCTCAAAACAAATAATGAACAATCTTTAAACCTTACCCTAAAGGCGTGACGTGATCCTTCCCAATCTTGCATGTGATGGATTAGGATCCACTGCACTGCATGCTCCAAGCCCCCCCAGGGAGTACGATGGAGGCCCTCAGCTCGCGAAGAAGAGAACTTTGAGAGATTGAAAGAATTGAAAACTAAGAACATTCCGATCGCATTCGTACGTATAAATGGCAGGAAGGAATATGTGACAGCTAATGATCTTGAATATAGACCATTTTTTTTGCTTACTGGTTTGGCATTCCTTCAAATCTTTCATGCCATTTCAAAATCTCTTTTCTTTAATATTTTGAGCAAATCTGGGGCTGCATTTCATTTCAACATTTTTTTTAGCAAATCTGGAGTTGTATGCCGTTTGAGTTGCCGTGTAAGTGATTTCCAAAAACATCAAGCATCGCAAGGCAATTAAAGAGATTAATTAGAAAAATTAAAGAATAATAATCAGATTACATGACTTTTTTTTAATGTAAGATGATGTGTTATGTTGAGTTTTGAGTGTCTCAAATTTGAATTAGAGTTTGAATTAAAGTAAAAATTTAAAGTTGAATTCATACTTATAATTGATATATAATATTAGAAGTTGTAATTATAATAAAACTCATAATCAATAAGAGTTTATAAATATTTTAATAATACATAAGATTCTGTGAGGTAGTGTTAAAGTTGAATTAGAGAGAAATAAAGAGAAAAGAATAAAGAAAATAAAGAAAATAGAAAGAGAGCGAGTATCGATTCTCGTGTGTGGGTCTTTTCTAGTACTTCTCGATGGTCTTTCGTGGTGGTTTTTTATGGTATTCTCTTGAAGATTCTTTTTGGAGGTGGAGACGTCGTTGAAACTCAATTAAAAAGTTTAGCTGAGTAAGAAAGAGTGCAATTTTTCTTATAGATCCTTGTAAAGTTTTTTAATAGTGGATTTCTCGCTTCTCCCATGAACACAACCTGATTTTAAGTGAATTACGTATATCGTTGTATATTTTTTTGTTATTTTATTTTATCTTATATTACTTTTCGTTTTTTATGTTGTTTGAGAATAAGATGATTTGTGAACTTTCTGCTGCGAATATCAACAATTGATATCAGAGCTTAGTAACAAACAACTAAAATGGTAAAGTCCTTATTCGAGGTGAAAAAATTTAACGGCAAGATAAATTTTGTCTTATGGCAAAAAAATATAAAGGTCAGGTGAGGCGTAGGAACATGCCAATGGCACTTATGGGAGGGAGCACAGAGCAGGCTGGCAAAGGGCCATGCAGGGCATGGGTTGGCTGGAGCGGGAGAAGCCAACGAAGAGCCATGTAGGACTCTCGGTCAATAGCGATTGAGGTTCAGATCAGTGACGGGTGTCATTCAATAAGGTACAATAGGGCGTCTCAACTTGGGCTCGACATAGCCAAGCAGCTAAGAGGTGAAGGCCGACAAGTGTGGGAATATGACGCATGCGAGTACAGAAGGTGGAGCTCAGATCGGTGAGCTGAGAAGCAATACGATTGTAATTGGGGTTGGTCTTACAACAAAAAGGGGGTTATGACGAGGTCGTGGGATAACTAAGATTGTGCAACAGCGATAGAAAGTCGCTTGTAGGTGGCATAAAGACCATAAAATGGTGCGATGGTGCCAAACAAGGAGGTTGCGCAGTGCCACGACGACGGAGGTCTTGCGCCAGCAACACACAAGAGTTGGCATGCAAGCAAGTTGTAGATATGGTCCGATGAAAGGGTAGTTGATGAAATGAGACAACCGTGCATGGAGCTCATAGCTTGGCAACAACCATATTTTGAGGCGAATCAATGACCAAAGTACAGGAATCATGGCTAGCGATTAGTTGAATAAACTAGTAGTACATGGGGAGGTGCTGGATGAGAGATGATGGCTGAAGGTTCGTAATGATGACATGTTCGAGTTTAAGTCAAGGTGGAGATTATTGAGTTTTGGGTGTCTCGAACTCGAATTAGAGTTTGAGTTAAAGTAAAAATCCAAAGTTGGATTTAGACTTATAATTGATTTGTAATACTAGGAGTTGTAATTAAAGTAAAACTCAGAATTAATAAAGTCTTATAAATATTTTAGTAATACATAGAATTTTGTGAGGTAGTACTGATGTTGAATTAGAGAGAAATAGAGATAAATAAATAGAGAGAATAAAAAGAAGAAAAAAAGAGATTGTGTCAGCTTTCGTGTGTGGGTCTTTCTGATACTTTTCGATAATCTCTCGTAGTGATTTCTCGTGATGTTCTCTTAGAAATTTTTTTTAAAAGGTGAAGACATTATCGAGACTTGGTGAAAGAGTTTAGTTGAATAAAAAAGAGTACAGTCTTTCATATAGACTTTTGTAAAGCCATTTGATAGTGGATCTCTCACTTTCTCCGTAGACGTAATCAAATTTTGGATGAATTATATATATCGCTGTGTTTTATCTTGTTATTTTTTTATATTACATTATTTTTTATTTTTTGTGTTAATTTAAAAATAAGATAATTTGTAAACTTTTTATTGCGAGTTTCAATAATATCGTAAATCTTATTCTGGAGGATGGGAGTGGGCCTCATTGCTACCGTAAAAATGAAATGGAGGACCGTACTGACCAAAGCAGCGAGATAGGAAGGTCCTCCGCAGACAGAGGAAGATAGATCTTTCTTTTGACCACCAGGGCCAGCAAACAAACCATGTGTCACAAGAGAACATGTTTGGTCACATGCAGCGCATGCTGAGAATGCTGAGGAAGAAGAACCGAGAGGAAGATGGGGAGAGTTGGACTCGAGGGCCACCATCTCATCTTAAAATACTTCCAACTTTTGTTGAAAGCCCCGGCCACGTGGCTGATACTCAGTCACCCGCTGTGTGCACATGTTGCAGAGAGACTAGAGACGACGGGTTCAACTTCACACAACAGTGAGAGCAGAGAGTAAGTAGACCTGCGCTCCCTTGATTGCTGGGGGAAGACATCGATTCCTTCCTCCTACTCTTTCCAGTTGCCGGCCATGCCTTGACCACCAAACTAACTAACCAATCCACACATTTAAAATCCAACCAGTTGTTTACCAAAAAAAAAAAAAGGGAGAACAACGAGTTTGGTGTACGTGCTCCAAGAGCTAACCCCTCACCATCGGAGTTGACTAGCTACAATTATTGACTACTTGTCTCGAGAAAAAAGAAATAAAGAAAAGATGCATCCATGTTTTGCGTTTTGCTTTGCTTTTAAGCTTTAGCTCGAAGCATCTGTTTTGGTGACATCTCCAATTAAATTAGACTGTGAATGCTTTTTTATCAGCAGTGTGGAATAATAATGCAGCTGTGATTCTGAGTTTACTGGACTGTCGGCACTCGGCAGTGGAGAACTGTTCAATCGTTCATTAGTAGCAGAAAACATGGAAAGCGAACAGCGAAGGAGAGTGAGAGACTCTGTGCGTGTGACTGTGTTTGTGAGAGCCTGAGTTTGGGTTGTAAACAAGAGCATTGTTCGGGGTTTGATTTAAGGAAGACATATTTTATGGCTCCATTTGCCCAACGTGTGTGCGGCCACTCCACCCAAACCTTCCCTCCTTTCTCTCTTTTTTTTTTTTTTTTTTCTTTTTTTTTAGAAAAAATTTCTTTCTTTCTCATATACTGTTTCATTGCAGGAACTTTCTCCCTTTGCCTTTTTATTTTCTGAAATGCAAGAAAAAATTGATGTTAAGAGTTTAAGTTTTGATTTCGAAATCAATTTTATCACTCATCCAAATGAATCTATTTTGATTATTTTGATCTCTTCGATTAAATTATTTCTAAAATCTTTTTACTAAATTTTAATTTTTAATTTAAAAATAGTTTAAAAAATTTAAAAATAAGGGAATTTTTTTTTTTAAGTATTAAATAAATTTGTTTAAATAAAAAACGTAAAATATGAAGGAAAATAAAAAAATGAAGCACTTTTGACCCAAATTAAATACTTAATTATTAGATTAATAGTAATTTGTGATATAAATATAATATATAAATATAAATGATATATTTTTTAAATTCGAAATTAAAAGTACAGGCCGAAACTGTAAATCACGATATCGAGAACAGTGTCATGAGGTTGGAGCTGTCAAGTTTCAGGCTGCAACAATGGATGAAAACTGCTGATTTGCCCGGTGGTTATGGGAGAATGCTTAAGATCTTCTGCAGATAAGTGCGCGTGGGTTCAAACTCCATTGCCAGCATGTGTTTATGTAATTGACCATAAGAAACTAAATATCGTATTTTCGGGCAAAATCGCCTTGTGTTGCAAATAAAATAAATTATATAAAAGAGATTTCATTTTATACACTAAGGGCTTGTTTGTTTGGATTCCCGGAACCGGAAATCGGAGGATCCATTCCGGTGTTTGTTTCGATTCCCCGGACCCGGAATCGGTTATTTCTCAATTCCCCCAATTTCCCGTTTTAATTCCCTTTCAAAATCGACGGAAAACGTGGATTCGGGATTTCAATTCCCGGTTACTGTAGCATGCTCGGATTCGCACGATTTCCCCCCCCCCCCCCCCCACGCCCCCCGAGCTCGTCTTCTCCGCCGAGCTCGCCTTCTCCGCTGCCCCGAATCAGTGTGCCCGAGCGCCTGCCTCTCACGATTCGAGAGCTCATCTTCATCAGAGCTTGCAGAAATTACGGGCAAATTCTCTACAAATGAGAATAAAATCACCGTTGAATTCGTGTTTGCATCGGATGACCTGACTACAGTGAAGACAAGAGCAGACAACTCCGAAAAGCTGGGGCCCTTCTTCAGCATGAGCCGAAGTCGAAATTTATCTTGACAATCTTTGGCGAGTTTCGACTTGGCACTTGCTCTCAAGCCTTGATGGCACTTTGGTTTTGCCAATGAAATTTGAAACTAGGCGCGATAAGAAGCCTCCCATGGGTTGATACTAATTTGGCAATAGGACTTGTTTCTGTTATTCACAAGGATTGTTTGGCGCGGTAGCATAGTTGTTTATTCAACTTGGATGGATTTTTGTATTAACTTGCTAATATGTATTTTCTAATATATTATGAAATTGATCAATTTCATTCGTCAACCAAACAACGGAAAGAAATTGACCAATTGTCAATTTTCTACAGTAAATACTCATCCAAACGCTGTAATTATCTAATTTTCTTAATTTTTTCAATTCTCTGAAATCATTCAATTCTTACGATTCCACAATTACTAAAACCGGAATCCAAACAAACACGCCCTAAATGTCAAAACGGTTCTTCGTTGGTGAAGTTGTGTTCAGTGCGAGAGAGAGAGAGAGAGTGTGCGTGTGTGGAATCAGAGGGGTCCGTCAGATTGAGATTGGATCGGGAGCGAGGAAGAAGAAGAGGGGAAAGTCATGGAAATAGGAGCTCTGGTTGCTGCAGTCATCCCTTCTTCCACCTCCGTGGTCGTCCTCTTCTCCTACCTGGCCTACTTGGCGGTGGCGGGATCCATACTCCCTGGCAAGATCGTCCCCGGAGCCGTCCTCTCCGACGGCACCCGCCTCCACTACCGATGCAACGGTGATCTCCTCCTCCTCCCTGCTGCTCTCATGATTAATCTCCATTTATTAGCAGCACTATGTTAGGTGCTTCTATCTGCGAGTAATTTTGCGTCATAAAACCCATCCATCACTATGAATAGATAGCGAGTTCCCGTGTGTTTGCACGCCAGTTGTTTGTCGAATTAACTAAGTCACCGATGAGCAATAGGCAACCTGAACATTGCAAAGCTGGAAAACAGATATCACATACTCTTATCAGTGATTCTCCTAAAACCAAGAATACGTGCCTATGAGTAACGTTTTAGGAGCCTTTTGAGCATGTGGATGCCATCCCAGTGGCAGGTGCTACGTCAGGTTTGCACTTCTGTTATAGCGAGGGTCTTCTTCAAGCCAAACTTGCTCTCACTCAGAATGAGTTATTCCTAATAAAAAATTTGTTTCCAGATGTGCAAGTTTTCATTTCCCAAAATTGCTCTAACTTCTCAAACATTTGTTGTATAACTACTGTTGCAGGTTTGCTATCACTTATTCTGTTGGTGATCCTATTAGGGATTGGATTTAGCATGCACATAATATCTCCTACGGTATTTCTCCTTAATTTTTTGGTGCTACACTATTAATCTTCAATTGATAAGCTATTTCTGTGCAAACATTGATCCTTTATCTCACCTTTTCCACCGTCATTATTCCTCCACTTGAAAATTTGATTCCTATGTTGAAGTGACTAACACGTAAATGTACATTTGGAAGTTGCATCTATAAGTATATTTTTGTTGTATCTGATGTTTAAATGGATGATATAATTGGTTGAAGCTACAGATAGAAATATAAGATTTGACTGGCTGCAGGTTGCAGCAGACAAAGGACTTGAGCTCCTATCAGCAACTTTCATTTTCAGCCTCATTGTATGGCCATTTCCCTGTTATTTATTGACTAGAGGGCTTGATTTTTTTCTGGTATAAAGTTTTGATTTTTGTTTTATTAACCAGGTATCTTTGGCACTTTATGCTGCTGGTTGCAAATCTCGTGATCAGAGTTCCTCTCTGAAAGCACATGTCACAGGAAACTTTGTCCGTGACTGGTATCCCTATTGATACCCTCCATCTATGTTTAACAAGTTACCTTGCTCTTTTATAGCTTTATCAGAGGCATTCTTTCTAATATGACTTCCATACTTTTGGAGTATTGCTATCTTCTAAAATGTTTACTACTCCATTTAGAGCCAGAGCCTCTGGTTCTTGAAGCATGTTGTTGCATCATTTCAGTTAGCTTTGTGCCATATTAAGTTTCTGTGCAGTGAATTAGGCGAGCACATTCTTGAACCAATAGGATTACATTATGCTGCATTTGTGTAGGTTTTTGTACGAAGAAACAACTCCGGTCTTCATTACCCAAAAAAAACTTATGTTCTGAACATTATTTTTTTCTTCTTCTTTAGAGAGAGCTATTAGATTAATTTTTTGCAGTTAACTTATTTCTTATTCTGTCATGAAGGTGGTATGGAGTGCAACTAAATCCTGATTTTATGGGAGTGGATCTCAAGTATGTGGATCTCTGTTTGGTGACTGGATAGTTTTTTACCTCAGCACCTTTTTTTAGTAATGGCAATAAAAATTTTCTTTGCCATGCATATTTACTTGAGTTTGATCCTGTTTGTGAATTTTCATATTTCAGACCTGTTTATTCTGAATAGGCAATTATGATTGTTTAGGCTGATGTGCAAGTCTATCTTGATGATTTCCCTTAGTCAAAGTTTCTCTTAATCTGTCATGATGATCACATCGATGCGTGAAGTTTCTGAACCAATATAGATTCTGTACAACCTGCTACAAATAATGAAAGTTCCTCATTAGATTAAAACGAATGAGGTTCAACCATTCAAGTGAAAATTTTAAAAAAAGGAATCCAGATCCAAGTTGAAAAGAACTGAGCATGATATATAACTTAGAGGTCTGATATGTGTATGTAATAACTAATTCCAACCAAAATTTGATAGGAATGAGAGATGATATGGATTAGGTTACTAATTTTTTAACTCAGTTCTGGTCTTAGTGCATGAAATAAATCAGTAAATGAGTTTGGTAGGAATAGAGAGATCTGGTAAATAGGATTGGAATTTACCATGATGCACCTGGAATCCGAGATCTTTATCTGAGTTTGAGCTCTATATGTGGTTATTGTGTAACCAACTGTATTGTTTGATGTTCAAGCCAGGTAAGTAAACGCCTTGCATTCATCATTTCTCCACTCTAACAAACAAGCACACAAATGTAAGTTTGCAGATATCATTAGGTACTGATTCATTTGATGCTGTCATTGGCTATATATGTGCCAATTACTTTGTGCCATGATTCACTTGTTTCTGTATTGCCTATGATTGAAGTTGTATTGTTGTCTTCTATGGTTTTAAGCATGCAGTTTATCTTCCTCCATATTCTGCTGTAATTTGTTTGTGAATCTCTGCAGAAATCATTTTCCTATAACCACCCAATCCAAGAAAACTAACTTATGCCTCTTAAAAAAGGAAGAAAAGAAAAATAGAAATTCTACTGATCATATTACTTCTAACCATGAGATTTTTTATGTGCTATTCTAGATTCTTTTTTGTGAGAGCAGGAATGATGGGATGGTTATTCATCAACCTCTCTCTCTTGGCAAAAAGCATTCAAGCTGGCAATGCAAATCTCTCGGTCATCCTTTATCAACTCTTTAGTGCGGTATGTACTTTTTTCGTTATTTATTTTTTTTGTGCTTAGGCATGTACAATCTATAGCTGCTAATCATTAACTTTTATCTCTCCCTTTTCATGCAGCTGTACATTTTGGATTACTTTTTCTATGAAGAGTTCATGAGCTCCACGTAAGTATCATCTTCTGCTAATAAAAAGTTCATTTTGTTTCTATGTGAACCTCACGGTGCTCAAACAGTTTTTTTGTCAGAAGTAGCAATTCAGTAGCAGTATGAGCTATGTTATTCACTTGTTTCTGTTACTATAATGGTTTTTTTTCAGGTGTTTTTGTGTGTGTAAAATACTTTGGTATTGCTACATAACAAAAGTGTAGTAAGTAGATAGCAATTTATGTTAAGCATTATCTGAAAATATCATGACTAAGGAAAAAAAAAAGCAATCAAGTTTTTTTTTTTTAATGTACTGATTCATCAGTTGATGCATCCTTTGTAACAGTTTAAGCAAGCAATCAATCAAAGCTTATAGCTTCTGATAGAAATGCATTAGACATAGAGATGCTTGAACTAGCCTAGGCAGGATGGTGACAACATTACCATTTATGAATATAGGTGACCAGTACAAAACTGATGGAGTAGAGTTGCAGTAGAAGTAGTTATTTTCCATGTTTATCAAATATCAGGGATTAAAGATATTGTTTCTTGGTGACCAACTTGCTACCTGCTATATCTTTCCTTCATCCTGTATCCACTAATTGATCTCATTTGCTCATATTTGTAGGTGGGATATTATTGCTGAGAGATTGGGTTACATGTTAGTTTTTGGAGATCTAGTTTTTATTCCTTTCAGTTTTAGTATTCAGGTACACAGATCTCAACCACATTCAGAATTTATGGCATCTGTTATTTCTGCTTATGGTTAATAACAATCATGTCACCATGTATTTGTCATATACCTTGCATGTCTTTTATGTATTTAAATTTTAGATTCCAAGTACTTGGTTTGATTAGCTTAGGTTGTATTGCCACACTATTTGGAAGATGGACACATATTATGGTAGGATAAGGGCCAAAAAAACATGCTAATAATCCTCCAGGAAATATTTTTTCTCAGCTTTATAATACATTTTTGCTAATTCCTATAATTTATATCCACACCAGCATACTAGAGTCTGTGAATCTTTCTGAAATGTCATCAATGTCATTCTAGGTCTTACTTTGGGGTTTGGACATACTTAAACTTACATTAGAGACTTATTCTAGACGATGAACTGGTTTTATTCTAGTGGGTGATAACTTCATCTGGTATTTGGTATAGGGATGGTGGCTTCTGATGAATAAAGTGGAGCTACCTAAAACAGCTGCTGTTGCCAATTGCTTAGTTTTTCTTGTTGGGTAGGCATCTGTGTCATTGTGTTTGTTGCGGATGTCTTGTCTATACTGTTTCTCTTCTAAATAACTACAGATTTGCATCTTGTGGTTGAGGTATGTTCACATGATCTGCAATTTTGAAACGATCCTGCAGTTACTGTATCTTCAGAGGAGCTAACAAGCAAAAACATATTTTCAAGAAGAACCCTAAAGCTCCTATATGGGGTAAGCCTCCAAAAGTTGTTGGGGGAAAGTTGCTTGTTTCTGGTTATTGGTATGATTTCTGATCCCTTCTTGCAGTGGATTCTCTGATTGGGATTCAATTCCTTCTTCCTATTTCCCTTTTTTGAGTTGGGGAATATTATTGAGAAATAAGACTTTGATAAGCCTTTGCCATCTCATTGCCCTGCCTTTGCTAAATATCCACTACAAAAGCTATTTGGCACATTTTCCATGTTCTCATTGTCTCCATCCTGAATATCAGTTGGTTTTTCTATAATCAACTGCAATGTTAAGGAGTCCAGGTCCCATCCCCCAGACTAACTGGTTTTTGAAGACTGTGTTATGGCTCACAAAGCCCATGCCAGATTGGTTGAATTCTGGAGGTGTACCTATTTGAATTGTGTTGTCATTATTTGGGAATCCACTCAGAGAAGATAGGATAGGAAAGGAAAGGTTAAGGGAATCGGATGTTAGTAAATAAATGTACTTGTTTAACCCCTCCACTATATAACATCAAAAGCATATCTTTGTTGATTGCATTGTTGGTAAAAGTTTGTAGATCTTGTATCCCAATCCTTCGTGTTCATTGAAATTTGCTGAAATAGTACACTTGTCTTTGTTGAAGGGGGCTTTCAAGGCACTGCAATTATCTTGGAGACTTGTTGCTCGCACTCTCTTTCAGTCTGCCATGTGGGGCAAGGTGACCCTTGAACTGCTGTTTGTTAATCATGATGCAGTTCTGTAATATTTGTTGCTGAAAAGCTTCCTGCCGTGCAGTTCTTTGATCCCATATTTCTATCCCATCTATCTTCTTATTCTCCTTATATGGAGGGAGAGAAGGGACGAAGCCAGGTGTTCAGAGAAGTACAAAGAAGTGTGGGTGGAATACTGCAAGCTCGTCCCATGGAGGATAATGCCTTGTGTCTACTAGAAGCTGTCGTTTTTGTTTCTCATCTTCAATCAATATCCAGTTTTTTACTTAAGCATCCTGGATGCCTAATAAGAATTTCGCCTGCGGTTCACTTTCTAGAACTTTGATTGGCAAACTCAGCTGACAGAAACATTGTGGTGCAACATGCCAGAGGGTCAGAGCGGACGACCATGGTAGTCACAAACTTGTACTAACATGTTCTAGTGTCAAGGGAAGCAGTACTATAACTAGTTAGTATGTGGTTTTAATCCATAGAGTTCCAGGGTTGTTTTTTTCTGTTAGCTTCCACATGTTTGCGATTTGATATTTGAGGGTATGTTTGGTTCGGGATTAGAGTCAGAATCATCTTGTTCTGATCAGTTTACCATTCAAATATTAAAAAAATAATTATACTATTTTTATTTTTTTTTAAAAAAATTATCATATTAATTTTATATTTATTTATTCAAATTGTAATAAATAATATAAAAAAAGTAAATTATTTATTAATCAGGTTAATATTTAAACACTATAAATTTGATAATATTATTTTTTTAATTTAAATTTTAATTTTGAGCTTGAGTTTGATTTTAATTTCAAATGAAACGAAGCCATCAAACAAGTGCCTGAGTATAAATAGTAGAGCCAAATATAATAATCCATCTTGATGCAAGTCATTGCTCTTCCTCGTCTGCTGCTTTAAAAAGTTACAAGATAATATAAAGCATCATGGAGACCATGGCCTGTGGATGGATGAAATGCTGCTTCTTGTTTGCTCCCATGGGTTGAAGAAGAAATGCCTTCTTCGGCCAGACAAAAGTCGTGGTATCGAAATTGAATGAGTCAGGTGGGGCCAGTGACCAGTCCCGGAAATTTAATATATTTGTTTCTGGGTTGGGCTTTATCTCACAAGGCTAATCTTGGAATTGGGCGGAGCCGGGGCCGGGGCCGGGGCCGGGGCCGGGGCCGGGGATTTGGCTTAAGCAAACACTGGGGACTTCCGCGTGGGGGCACAAGTGAAGTGGAGTCTTGCGGGCCAAACAGCTGAGGGAAGGAGCCCATCATCGTCATCATTGGGTGTTGCAGTGGGCTACTACTACTACACTACATATCCGATCCAAGAGTGGGCCCAGGTCCAATGCAGCCATGAGCCACCCAACTCTCTAACTCTGGATGTGGTTCTCTGGGCGTGCATATTACATCGACACCGCTCATGCGCAAACGTAAAAGAGAGCCAGGCCCGAACCTAATCGGATGATGGCTGGCTGGCTGGCTGGCTGGCACTTGCAGACTTGCAGTGGGAGGAGACGGGGGTTGCTTCATGATTATCAATCAGTCAGACGGATAGACGAGCCAGCCTCATTTAATTAATTAATCGCGTCACCCATTTTCGTTATTACTGTTGTGATGCCAAACGACATGAGGTGCATGACTTGAGTCTGTTGTATCAACAATATTAATTAGACAATTACCGGGCGGGATTTTCTTTTTAAAAATGACTAACTCTAGTTTACGAGGATCATATTAGATCACCACCGTCCATCTTTTTCCTAATGGACGGCGACCCGCAATGCGCCCCTGCACACGTTTCGCCGAGTAAGGCAATGATAACACGTAGCTGGCCAGTCGTCGTCACTGAAGCTCAAATCCGGAGACGGGTCTCAGACTGACTCATCCGGTCATCCCCACTTGTGCTTCTCTCTCTATGTAATACCCGCCTTTCTTGTCTTTTCTCCTTTTTATAGTTTAATTAATCACTTAATTAATTATTGTAATCTCCATTTTCCAGTTTTCCACCGCCACACCAGCCCCCAGCACAAGCCTCTCTTTCTCTCGCTCTAAAGCACTAAAACCCTATTCGTCTCTTCTCTTTCGAGAAAAAGAAGAAGACATTGTTCCCCAAAACCCTCTCTGTAACTACCTCCGTCTTCTTCTTCTTCTTCTTCTTCTTCTTCTTCTCTCCCCGGACTTTCCTTCGGATCCGTTTTGCGCTCCTGGCCCGCTGCATTGCGGGGTAGCCATGGCCAACAACGCCCAGCAGCCGCAAAGGAGGCCTCGCCCAGGTCCCTGGCCACCGGTGCCGGAGGGGGACGGGAATGCTCCACGCCAGCCGCTCTCCTGGGCTCGGCGGACCGGATTCAGGCCGATGCTGTCCGGGGAGGCTACGCCCACAATCTCCGGCCAGATTCCGCTGCCGAGGCCCCGGGAACCCGATTCCCGCCCGGATCTGGACGCCGCCCGCCCCCAGAACGCTCCATTGCCTCCCCCTCCGGTCAACGCTGGCAATGCCGACCGCCCCAACAAGGAGCGCCCTGGGCCCCCTGCCCTCCAGGATCAGCCCGGAAGGAGCACCAGGGACTACAATGGCGGCGCCAGAACTGCTGCCTTCGTGCCTCCCGCGAATGACTCTGCTGCCTCTGTCGCCCACAATGGTAATGCACGCCCTGTCCCTGTGCCTGCGCCTTCCGGGACAACCAATGGCCAGGCTGGCCCAGTGGCGCCGCCTCAAAATGGGCCCATGGGCTCTGCACCTTCCAACCCAGCGCCGCCACCAGCTCCTGCAAGGCCTAGGAGGGACGAGGAGGCCATCGCGATGCCACAGGTCATGGAGGATGATGGTGTGGAATCAAGACCAATTCACATGCACTATGAGCTCCGTGACACCCCAGGCCTTGGTAAGGGTTTCTGCTGCCTGCCTGCTTCTTGAGATGTTTCAAACATGAGTTTAATTGTTCTTTCTAGAGCTTGCATGGAAGGTTCATAAAACAAATCTATGGTCTAGCAGAACTGTTGATTAACATCAGGCCAACAATGGAGGTCATAATCTAAAAAGTTGGTCACTGAAGCAAGGTATATTCAATAACAATCAGAATCTATCCAGATGGGGTCCTTTGCATCATCAATCCATAAAGTAAAATACAGAAGAATCCCCAGAGGAAAATGACAATACATGGTTTATTACACATAGCTGCACTCCTATTTGTTTCAGAAAATGAGTAATTCTTCTGTTTATCACCGATTTGCAGTTCCTCTTGCATTTTATGCTCTGCAACACTACTTATCGATAATGGGCTCCCTGATACTTATACCCCTGGTCATTGTTCCTGCAATGGGTGGTACTAAGGTAAGAACTCATGATTCTAACAATACTTCTGACAATTTCTTCATGGGTTTAGTTGATGTTTCATATAGCACCTGATATTTGCAGGAAGAGACATCTGAGGTTGTCTCCACGGTTCTGTTCGTATCTGGAGTGACAACAATTCTACATACCCAATTTGGGTCAAGGTTACCCTTGGTGCAGGGCCCGTCATTTGTCTTTCTAGCTCCTGCATTGGCAATAATTAACTCACCGGAGTTCCAAGGTTTGAGTGGGAATGTAAGTTTCTTGTTTTCTATCTGGCAGTAGTTTTTCCTGATATCTTCTTAGTTCTTAATTCAGGATCACAATCCATCTGTTTGGATATTACAACCCTGCTGGATATCATATTAGAGACACTGCTGTGAGATATAATTCATGGATAAATTAGTTTGTCTTGCTTTGCCTTTTATAAAGTTTGCTCCTGATAACCAGTACATTACATGCATGATAGTAAGCTGTATTTGTTGATTATATGTTAAAACCTAATTCTGGTAAGATTTTCAGATGACAAATCACCAAATGTGTTTAATGAAAATCTGTGTTGGAAATTTTTTTTGTTTAATTTTAGCAGCTGTTCTTCAATCCATTAATGATTTAGAATTGAATATGGTCTACCTTCCCATGCAATGTTGATTTCTGGTGACTATCCTTTTTTGAAATTCATTAATATATGTGTTCTGCAGAACTTTAAACATATAATGAAGCAATTGCAAGGGGCATTAATAATATCTTCTGCATTCCAAACAATATTGGGATACAGCGGAATTATGTCAGTGCTCATCAGGTATGGGTCCCACCTAATGATTGTTTGTTTGCAATCAGTTAGTTCCTGTGAATGTTTATGATGATTAATCACTTGATTAAATGATCACCACAGTCCTACAATTTCATAGAGGTTAATTGTAATGCATATGCTTTGTCAACACTTAGCCTTTGCTGATGGTCAACTATGCCATGTGGCAATATTCATTTCTTGGACAATCATTCGGCAATCATCAAGCACCAAGCCCACTGTCTCAGAATTCTCCCTGACATTAGCACCATGCCTAAGGGTATCTGTGGTAGCTTGCCTTTTCTTGCCATGATATGTATTGAACTCTGTTGTGTCAATTTTGCATTCACTACCAATGTTTTAAGCTACATGGAACTTCTTTCGCTACCATAAGAATGCATGAATGCAAAGCACATCCGATTAACTCAGGTTCCTGATCAATGGTCTTCACCATTTAAGTATCACTTGGCTTCTTAGTGCTCACAACTAACTTATCTGAGCCCTTGCAACTTTTGCCACTCCCAAGTGACACTGAAGCATTGCTATCTGGCCCTCTGACTTTCTTGCTTACACGAAAATATTGATGAATGATCTACTTTGAGTTTGAGGAAGGGGAGAGGATGGAAGTTTTATTAGACAAAGTATGTCTGTTTACTGTGTCATCTACATCCAACTTTGCTTGTGCTGGCCTTTGTTAATTGCTATCATTCCCTCTGAACAGTAACACATTGTCTTTTGTAATCTAATCTTGTAGGTCTCAGTTTGTGCTTGACTTATCCAATAAATTGCCTTACATGATCCTTTATATCGACACATTTTTTTCTCTATTTTTACACCATTAGTTTCAACTATTAATGATGGAACTTCTGGGTCATGTGGCCATTTCATTGACTTTTAATGTGTGGTTCTGCATTAGCATCAGTGAAATAACCATGTCTGATTTGGTTTCAGGCTGATCAATCCGGTTGTTACATCCACTACCATCACAGCAGTTGGACTTTCCTTTTTCAGCTATGGTTTTACTCAAGTGGGTACCTGCATAGAGATTGGTTTAATGCAGATAGTGCTCATTATTGTTTTTGCACTTGTGAGTTTCTGCTCTTTGGACTAGTTTTTTGCTGTATTCAAAAAATGTACGTAAAAAATTGACTACTAGTCTTTTATCTGTTTGCAGTATCTCCGAAGAATCAGGGTATTTGGTCATCGTATGTTTCTTGTTTATGCTGTAAGTTGGCACTATCAATATGTAACTCTACTGCTTATTTTGTTGCAATATGTTTGTTTGTTGATTTGATATTTATGTTCTGTCTAATTTCAGGTCCCTTTAGGTCTGGCAATCACCTGGGCCTTTGCCTTTCTTCTTACTGAATCTGGAGCATACAGTTACAAAGGTTGTGACATAAACATTCCTCCCTCAAATATTGTGTCAGATTACTGCAGAAAGCATATTTCCAGAATGAAAAACTGCCGTGTCGATACTTCTCATGCATTAAAGTCTTCCCCATGGTTCAGATTTCCATATCCATTGCAGTGGGGTACTCCCGTATTTAACTGGAAATTAGCCCTAGTTATGTGTTCAGTGTCCATAATTGCATCAGTTGACTCAGTAAGTTTCTTGTTCCAACTTTGAAATGTCATGATTTTTCTTTCATAGTATCTATTGATTTCAGTGCTATGAGAATGCAAATGCCATTATATCTTTAATAACTCTTGCTCTTTATTCTGTAGCTAGAAATTTTTCTTTCAATGCAAACAATTCTTTTTCAATTACACTTTAAAAAGTTCATTAATTATACTCCTCTTTTTGCTCGAATTTGATCTTAAAATATAAGTTTGCTTTGTTTTTACGCAAATATATAAGCATTTTATCATATGGTTTTCAAGCATATCTTGGTTTGATTTGGCGCAATTCTCTCCTTCAATTTTATGACTATAAAAAATCATAATTTTTGCAGATAGTTGCTTCATGTAATAGCTCATTTATTTTGTTATATGATAATCTCTTAAGTCTTATACTACCACTGCCAATTCATGTTTGTCTATGAGCTAGGCTTCTGATGGACTCATAGCAGGAAAGAGAGAGGGAAAAGGATATATGAAAAAAAATACACTTCATTAACAACTTAGAGAAATTGTTGGTTAAGTCCTCGGATATTGTCTCCTTCTAGTCCGACCACATTGACATAGCACATAGAAGGCCATCAAACAATAGTGGATGCCACCTCCATCATATACAACACATGATGTTGCTGAAGACCTGGGGTTGCAGTTTAGTGACTGTCCCTCGTTGGTGATAGGGTGGTTTTTGGAGAAGTCTGATGGTTTTATCAACTTTGAAAGAATGGGTCTGGTGAGGGAGATGAGCAGTGTGAGGGTGAGAACTGAAGGATAGGGGGTGCCATGTTTGATTGGATGTGGGGAACTGGAAGTTTGGAGGGATTTTTATATGGGCAAATGCTTTGTTTAGACTAGAGTGGCATGTCAATAAGATAGGCCAGCCCTGTCCAATACGAATTGGCCCTCGGAAAACTATTCATGGATGTGGACCTGGGCTTGGGTCTGTTTCTAGGGGTGGAATATTAGATAACACTTGATAACACGACACAGAATTATACAACTTAATATCTAAGGGTCTGTTTAGTTGGGAAGTAGAGTAACCAGAGTAATTTAGGTTTCGTGAAAATATAAATAGGAGTCAGAAGAATAACATGAAGTAGAGTAATTTCTAATCTCATATGTGTTTGGATTTATCTTCTAGAGTGATTCGGAGTAAATATATTTTATTTACAATTTTGCCATGTTTTAATATCAGGATTAGCTATTACTCCCTCGGGTAGTAAAGGAGTAATTAAAAATTTCAGGAGTAAAAATTACTCTAATTTCTAAACTGTTTAGAGAGTTAAATCAAGATTAAGGGCTTAATCCTAGGCTTACTCCCCAACCAAACAGGCCCTAATTGTGAAAATTTCGGTCTTAACCTTAGAAACTTTTCTGAATCTCCTACTCTTGATTGTAATTGAATATTTTGAATTGTCCACCATTTTGTTCCTTGATTTCTTAAAAAAAAAAATTTTGCATCCAGATTTTGGTGATGTGTTATTCTTACTTTTCATGTGTAAAGCAAATAACAAGTATGTTGTCAGGCCTATTAAGAAACATGTCTTGGTTATCAGTCTCTAAGCTTTAAATTGGAAAAGTTTTTGAAGCTTATTAGGGACTCTTAGATATGAATGAAAAACGTTTTAAAAAGTATTTTATTTTGAGAAATGTATTTTAGTAGAAAACCAACTGCTATTGTTGCCCATACCTGGCTCAAATTTGACAATTTCATATTAGTTGAATTTCATCTAATTTTTGAGCCAGTTTTTTCTGTTAGCTCATAATTCACTATTATTTCTGTTTTGCACATTTTTTATGCATGCAGATATAACCATATTGGTTGTTACTAGTTAAGGTTAATCTGTAGCAATATACTTGTTGAGATATCATTATGCAAGTATCTGGCCTTTTGGTGGTCAACTCCTTTTAAAGGAATTTTTTTTTCTTGTCTAAAACTGTGATAGGCTGTAGTCGAAGGAATCTTTTATTCTCCTTCACAAGATCTGGTCCTCTTCCAACAAGTTTCCAGCACTGTGTCCCCTGTAATACCTTTGTTGAAGTTGTATCCCCATGCACTGGAAACACCTCATTCGGTTCAGAAAATTGTACTGGTCTTGATCATCATGTATGTTCCTTTGGTTTAGGAATTGGGAGATGTTGTATGTGAAATATCCATGCAACATTGTCCATGTTGCCACTGGGTCAATTTGTTTCTTGGTGAGGTATATAGAGAAATCTTCACGAGTATTTTTGATGAATTGCATTTGTTGTCATTTCTTCAGAGAAACTGTTTTTGCTTGCAAATTGATATTGGCAGCTAACAGTATTGATTCTATATAAAGTCAGACATTCCCATGTATCTCTCTCTAATAACTTCTCATGTGTTCTTTTTTTTAGGTTGGCTCATACCATGCATCCTCTGTCTTTGCAACATCTAGGACTCCAACTCCTGGTGTTCTTAGCAGAGGGATTGCCATTGAGGGCGTTTCAAGCATCTTGGCTGGTCTTTGGGGTACGGGAGCTGGTTCTACAACCCTTACAGAAAATGTCCATACCATAGGAGTAACCAAAATGGCAAGCCGGAGAGCAGTTGAATTGGGTGCGGCAATTCTGATCTTATTGTCTCTTATTGGTGAGAAAAGCTTACCCTCCTATTTGAACTCTTAAAAATGTACACTCATGATGTGCGTTGAGTTTCAATTGATTTTTGTCATTAATCACTACTTGCAATGGGAGTCATGTATGCTGTTTTAGAACTCAGTAAACTTCACATATGTGCAGGTAAAGTTGGAGGATTTATTGCTTCGATTCCTGATGTCATGGTCGCTGGCCTCCTTTGCTTTATGTGGGCCATGCTTGCTGCCATAGGCTTGTCAACCTTGCGCTATAGCGAAGCTGGAAGCTCTAGAAATAGCATCATAGTTGGGCTGTCTCTATTCTTCTCCTTATCAGTACCTGCTTACTTTCAGCAGTATGGCATTACCCCCAATGCTAACACGTCTGTTCATAGTTACTTCCTGCCATATGTAGTTGCATCTCATGGACCTGTCCGTACCAGATATGGAGCGGTATGTTTTCAACCTATTCAACCTTACTGTGAAATATCACCTACTAATTGAACTTATATTATCTTAATTAAAGTGCTACCACGTTCATTGAATCTTGAAATCTATAGGTAATGCGCTAGTTAGTGACGTGTGGTTTCATGGAATGACCACGTCACTCTAGATTCTAGGGGCAGAGCTATGTCAATCTGATTTTTCCATTACTGTTATCTTCCTGCAGGTAAACTATGTTTTGAACACAATCCTGTCGCTAAACATGGTTATTGCATTTCTTGTTGCTGTGGTTCTGGACAACACTGTTCCTGGTACAAAGCAAGAGCGTGGTGTGTATTCGTGGTCTGAAAAGGATGATGCGATAAGAGAGCCAGCTTTCTCAAGAGATTATGAGCTGCCTTTCCGATTTGGGCAAGCATTTAGATGGGTGAGATGGGTTGGTTTGTGATAGCAGTGTCTGAGCAGTTTTCGTGATCTTTTTTTTTTTTTTTTTGGTTTCCATTTTATGTTTTGAAAGCTAAGTTCTGCGTCGTTTTTGTTAGTCATCACAGACAAATATGTAGCAGGTCAAAGAGATGAAGACTGACTCCTTGCGGAATGCTCTTCAGCTTTAATATTTATTAATGCGTATTAGAAAATATACGTGTCTGTCTTTAGGTATAAACTTAGGATCATCATGTGTACTGTAGGTTGTCTACGAAGGATTTCATTGTGTTGCAGTATATTATTTATTTGTATCCTTTTCATGGGCTTCTCTGGTGCTTGTATATATATCAATTTTCTTTTGCAGCAAACTTGCGTCCGTGTCACGTACCCCAGATTCGGATGGAATCATTGAATTTGTGCATATTTTTGGTTCAGATCCTAAGCGGTAAATTGCAGCTCCTGACCCGGCAAAGGTCAACCGTGGGCTACAATGGCAAGGAATGGCCAGCCCGGGACCGTCGAGCACACTAGGGGCCAACCTACAAAGGTCCAAAAGGCCTGGCCCACTCTGCCCGCCTCCCAGCAGCACCACTGCCCAACAGGTTATATAGGCCGTCCTGGGATAGGCCGGTAGGTGGTGTCAACCCAGGCCAGCTAGGCCAACCAGATGCCGTTATACACCTAACTCTAGAGTTCCAATTAAAAAACTGAACATAATTGTAGATCTTTAAACACTTCAGCATGCAAACGCCAATTGTCTACCTTCCTCTTCTTACAAAAGACCGCATAGAGCAGTGCCCTGCAATCGGGGTTTTACCAACAAAACTGAATTTTTCAGCACTTCCAACATTTTACAAGAAATATCATCATTACACAGACAGCTCGATCCTCCTTTGGATAAACTGGAACAGATGTTTCAAAGATGCCAACAGCGACCTAGTTAACAATCCAATCAGACAGCCAAGAAACTGAAAACATGCTAAACAAGCTAGATTACATTTTAACAGAATGCAGGCATTCTGACAAGTAATTCAGTTCCACATCGCCAAAGCATGATTTGCAATTTTCCGCCATAGGCTTAACATTGTGTTTCAGAAAATAAAAGAAGAAAACTTTCTAAATGTTGAACAAAATTACAGAGTGCAATCACATGCACACAAAATTGCCTCAATACATTTCTAGTCTCACAAAGTATCATAGGCCAATAAGATTACCAAATTATAAGTGAAAAAGGGAAATTCACATTCACTAGTCTGTAGAATCACAACTAATGAAGACAAACAAACAGAAGCAAGACTCAGCCAGCGCATGTTAGTTCAGGGAATACACTCCAAGATTGACTGGTAACATCTCTTGAAAGAATTTCCTAGCTTGTTTATACCTGATGCTGGAGTTGAAAAGGCACATAAACCACTTGAGGAAACAAAAGAGCATGTATATGACCAAATCATAGGCAAATAAGAATAGTGTACAAAACTATTTGTTTTATCTATTTCCTCCCAAAATTACGATTAAAGGCATATGGGTGCCTTTGTTTCATGCATAAGCAAATTAACCTTGGTGGTAGTATGGTACACATGCCTAACCTGTTGACAGAGAAACTTAACACCACAACATCTGCTTCAATTACTCAGGCCTGCATGGCAATGTTCTTTGACCATAAATTAGGATCTCACTTGATCCAGCCCTGCAACAAACACAAATATAAACTACAGTCCATCCATATAGTAATTTCATTTAAGGCATCTATGAAAGCAGTATAGACATCTAAGTTCAAATATTCATTCTAATATTCAGACTCAATATGCAACAAAAGTAGAATAAAAAATCAGAATCATTGAATAGAAGGCCCGTGTTAACAAGCAATGAAGCAGTGGTTGCAAGCCAAAAAAACTAAAATCACTACTATCTAAAAAGGTAAACCTTACCACATTGCCATGATCGACCGCATCCATGCCATCAAATGCAGTTCATCAAATACATCTGGAGTGCACGATTAGAGCTTGTCCTACACTATCATCAATACTTCCCTTACCACCTTGAGAAACAGGTTCATTCAAATAAACAGTTCCCTTGTACATCCACTCGTCCTTCTCCTCAGAGTAGAAATCCTCAAACGGTTCACCGCATAATGCACATAAAGATTGGGTTTCATCAGCAGGGACCATAGGTTCACAATCTTCTTTTACCAGGACCTCCTCAAGAGAACTAACAGAAGCGAGCCCAACGAAAGGTCCCATGCTTCCACCAACCCAGCCCTCAAGATTTGCATACCATTTACGGGACATACTGTCAAACTTACTTGAGATTGGCTTCTCTAAAGCATGCCAATCCAAATGACTATCAAGCTGCTCTTGAAGCCTGAATCTCAGACCACATTTATTACACTGGTGCTTTAGATCATCAAAAAGGCTACTAATCACTAGAAGGTGATGCTCTCGAATTACTTCTGGCTTGAAGTCAAGGCCTATGAGGGGTTTCAAATCAGTAGTAGATCCTGGCAAGGCAATATTTGACACAGCGGGAATCCCAGGCAGGGAATGTTCTTCAACAGAAGCAGGAACTTCTGTGAAGCCTCTGGTTGATGGAGCCACAGAGGTGCTGCTATCAGTGGTACTCTTCTTATTCTGGAGCTTGTCAGGTGACTGTGAAGAAGAAACAGCTGGAAGTTCTGAAGCCGGCGAGGATATCAAACCCTGTGCAACTAATGAGCTCAGAAGCCTGGACAGTGAATTTGACGTCGACCTAGCTGTGCTGGTAGTCTCCGGAGCAGTATTTAATAGGGATGACGGAGGTGGAGGACCAGGCGGCAGAGGAGGTAGAACAGACGTGATAGGCGAATGGGTAAGGCTACCTGTATTAATACAGGATGCTGGAGGAGGTAATGAAGATGGAGTAACAGAAGGGCCAGATGCCAAAGTGTGGATAGGTGGTGGCCCAGTGGGTAAGGGAGGCTGGGCATTCAGGTTCTGGAGATTGTTAGATGAAGTGTCTGGAAGCAGCCCACCCTTTATTATAGCAGCCAATAAATTACTTGTACTAGATTGCCCTGAGACCTCAATAGGAGGATTATTTGAATGGCTTGTTACGGAAACTCCTCCAGTTTGATGACTTCCAAAATTAGGGGGTAGCAGAGACTGCTTCTCCATCTGCATAGCAGGTTGGGGTGACTCTACTTGTGCCTGTTGTAGTGGTAGATCAGACTGTGACGACTGCAAGATTGGAAGATTATGCTTTGACTGTTTAGAAGGCACCGAGGAAGCAGATGAGCTCCTTAGGTATTGAGACTGAGGAAATGAATCTTGCAGCTTCATCGTGCCATGAGACTGGAAGGATTCTTGACTAGCAGCTAGATGTGCTGGAATAGAATGTCCAGACACCGGAACCTGTTTTTGACTTGTCTGAGATAAGGAACAAAGTTGTTGATGATCATGATCAGCTGAACTGCATGGTTTTTGATGTTGGAGAGTCAATGCAGATGGTGGCACATATGACGAAGATGAAGGTGGTTGCAAGGATTTTTGTGCATGCTGCCTAAATGTTCCCCTTGATCCAGAAGCAATATTTGTTGAAGGACCTGTGCTCGATGGAACATTATGGGATAAAAGACCAGCCCTAGATGAGGATGAACTCACACCTGCAGATAACCCACCACTAAGAGATATAGGCTGCCCCTCTGATTGACCAAAAGATCTTGAGCTAATTTGGTCCAAAAATATTGCTGACGAAGTTGGTTCATGTGTGGACCATACAGATGAAGTATGATGACCTAATGAAGCCCGGGAAGTTAAAAGTGAATCTGAAGAAATCTCCAAGCTTGATCTTGCATCAGCAACTGGATGTCGACGACTAGGTGGAAAATCATCTTCAACTTCCTGCACAACGACATACATATCAACCCATAGGTTTGACCGTAGTAGCTTTTCAAGCATAGAGTAACTTGGTTTACAGAAGTTGAACTATGGAGGTGTAAGTTTTCTAGCATTATTTTCATACACTGAATGACAATATGACAAGAATGCAAACATATCAGTCAAACAAAAAGTGCTTTCATGACAAAATCAGATGCATGTAATAAATTCCAAATCCATAGAGACCATCCAGATGCTGATACTGAAATGGAACATGACAAGTAAGTGCACGATCAGATAAAAAACCACAAAGCTAAATATGAAATACTGGAAAGAATTTTTGCAAATTTTAGAAGCTTTGGAATCCAGCTAATGCATGAAAATCATAAGAATGCATTTAATCAAATAGAAAAAAGAAAATGTAAGATTAATGCAAATACTGGTATGTGAACTCATATAGAAAAACATACTCTAGACAATGATGCTCTATCTTCTACTCTGGAGCTCTTCACATAATGACTTAAAGCCTGAAACTGGCTTTCCTGGGAATCTAGATTATCTGCTTGGAGGGGCATCCACTTGTTGTGGAGCATACTTGCAGGCTTATCTGGATCATCCACAACCTGGCCAGCTTTTATTAAACCACTGCTCCCTCCATAACCTGATGGTCGGGAATTGATATCCTCCCACATGTACTCTTCCTCCTCAGAGTTCTTCCAGCTCTTGGAAGTCGGTTGACTGTTTTTATTTGTAACATTGATGTGAAGAGGAGGTAACTGGCGGTTGCCATCGGCAGCTCCAGATTCTTGGTACTTCCCATAACCACGACTAATTTCAAAACCATTTTTTCTGTCAGCTACTGTCTGAGATGAAGTACTACCAGACCCATACCAAGGTTTGCCAAGCCCATCTCGCTCTTTAATAGTCTCACTAACCCTTCCAACTCCCAGATCATGCCGGGAATAGTTTGAAGAAAATTCATATTCTCCATAAGATTTATTTTCAAGAACTGACTCGCTGAATTGTTCTCTTTGAGATTGTTGAACAGTCTGGGTTTTAACAAAAAAAGAAAGTCAACAGTAAATAAAAACTTAATAGACAAAACTTTTCAGAAGATTCATGATAGCTTTCTTCAGGTCTGTAAGCAGACCAAGGAAGAAAAACATACAGGTGTCTTCATAGGCAGATCTTCCCATTGTCTTGCGCTTCCAGATGTAGGCATTCTATCGGATCTCTCAACATTGGGAATCGACGTCAAAGAGCTAGTTAGGTCATCCCTCCCTATTTCCTTTGACTTGATAGCACAAGCAATAAACAAACTACTCAGCAAGCGAGCAAATCACAAATACGGAAGTACCAAGAGAATCTTAACACAAAAGAATATCACCGATCACAGGAGAAATGGAAACATATATCTATGATTACTGAACAAAAGACAACATGCTTATTTAATTTCATATAATTCAAATGACAGTACTAAGTCCATGAAATGTTTCACATGCTAATATGTCCAATCATGAATGAAATCCAGTCAGTATTACTTGTCCTTGCAGAATTTGCTCACAGACAATAATCCTTTCCATTCAGATAACTCTGGATTTTTCATTGTATTAGTTAAAAATGCATCCATTACGCAACATAAAAGAAGTTTTGATTAAGCCAGCATCTCGTAGGGATGTAAATAACATTGGAACAGTCCATTGAGAGTGGAGAAGGATTAATTGTTTACAATATGAACACATGCAATTTACAGAGTGATTTCATTTCAAAACAATATATGAATATCAAATGAATTTAAACTCATAATTTATATTCAGTGTGTAGATGGGTATGTTATCAGAGAATGCCAGTCTGATGGTTCAAACATCAAAGTAAAACAATCCAATACATGAAGAAATCTCAAGGGCTGTATAAAACTTGAAACAGAAAAGCAGACCAAGTAGTGCAAGTGAGATTGGCATTAAAAACAAACGCAACAGCTTCTTAGATGTTCTACACAGAAACCAGAGAGCTAATTTTGTAATGTATCTGGAGACAACATAAGCTTAGCATGCCTTGTATGTGTTGCTTTCTATTTTGAAAGACATTGAGTAGCGTGGTATGCTCAAAGACTTCCAAGTTTTTTAAAAGTATTCACTCACCCTACTTGACTGCTGGAGGTGCTGTCTTGCCTCTAAATATTTTGGATTTACGTGAATGCTGTGGGATGGGCGCTGTGTCTGAGAATCAGGCCTTGAAGCTGTAGTCCCTGATGAACTGTTGACAGTGGATGTAAAGCCCAGTTCCTTCTCAATTGTCTGAAGTGGACCTGGTGGAAAAACTCCTTTCCATGTTCCAAAAAGATGTCTCATACTTGGATGTATTGAAGAGTCAACCTGTTTATATGCCTTGCAAAATACCTAGAAAGTTGAAAAAAGTGAACAAATATTTTTAAACAATTGTGCATGCATAATAAAATACAAATATTCAAAACAGAAAACCACAAAATATAAAGCAACAACATATCATTGATTCCAGTAATAACAAGGAATTGCAAAAAACAAGTCTCAAGGCTTTCTTGAGAAGAAAAGCCTTCAGACAAAAGTGTATAAACCATCGTTGTTTGGATTAATAATAAGAGTTTGTATTAAAGATAAAAATAGAAACAGATCCCAAAAAGAATTTCCAATAACTAAAACAACAATCAGCATCTTGTGTAGATATTCACTGAAGAATCTAACCTCGGGAAGCCTAGCTGCAAAATGTTTGATGTAATCTCTGCCAATATTCTTCACAATACTATCAAGAAGATAAAGGGATGGCAACTTCTGGTCAGTTGGAACCTGTCAAAAAGAATCATGGTCAGACTAAGAAAACGGCTCAGACAAATCAATAACAATAAAATTTAAAACAAGATTGTGCCAAATATCAACAGTTAAAACATTTTTGACCAGGATCAAATCCAGACACTATGCTCGGCACTATAATGATGGATGATAACAGTATGACAATCTCCAGAAAATATTGTCCCAACATTCACCATTTGTTTCGAACAAAAAGAATCTGAAGGAAAACAAATAAGTGCTCATTATCTGAATCAAAAGCCAAAACAGGTAAAGTGTTATGTGCATTCACCATGGCACACTGATAAATTGGCAGTTTGCCAAAATAGAAGCAGCAATGGCTTGGAAATACAACTAGGGCTCGCAGCCAGCTTATGATAAATCTAGACATGACATGCTCAATAACACTAAATGAATTATTTCAAGTTCCAGCATAGGAAAGGCCTGCAATTTTTTCAACAAGCCAAGCAACACAACCCTGACAAATGCTCATAGACAGGATTCCTAATTGATTGTTCCATTGTAAAGCCAATCAGTTATAAGTAACTGATAGGAACACACATACACACACCACACAAGACATCCTTTTCCACAGATCCATCATAGACAACTGAAAAATCAGCAGAATAAGAAACCATAATTCTTCTTTGTTGGCACTACTGACCAGCCCCCTTCTCAGTTCCATTGATAACATTTTTTATGCAGTAAACACACTTCTGCTGAGAATAGCACTATTTTATCATCTTGGAATTTTAATATTATCTGATTCAGATAATTTACATTTACAGGGTCAGAGTACAGTTCAATATTGCCAAAAAACCGAGAACTCTTCTTTGATTGTTACAGCATGATGATCATGAGGTTATCAGCATCGACCAACTCAAAAGCACACACAGGCAAGAAGCTATCGTGAAAACCAACCATCCGCAACTCAACATTCACTTCTTACAAGGACGCATCTAGTTACATATTTGATTGGACGTCCACCAACGTGCATTCGATCCCACTGTCAACAATTTAGACCAATGCTTGCCATACAAAACAGCAAACAAGCGGCCTTATTCTCAGTTGGAAGAAACCAAAAAGCAAATGTTAGCTAGCCAAGTCATTCCCCACCCACGGATGATTCTTCGATTCAAAACCGAGAATCTCACAATCGCATGAACGAAGAGGGAAGCAACATTGTTCAAATATATTTCCATCGGAAAGGAAGCAATCGAATTTGAACTTTCAGCTTTGATTTTTACAAGTGAAGCAGAACCCGAGCAGGAGTTCACCTCGAGGACATTGGCGCATATGGTGGCGGAGATGGCCTTGGCCGCGTGGAGGTTCTCGCCGGCGATGATGGTCAGATTGGTGATGATGGGTTTGGAATTGAAGGTGAGCTCCGCAAGGGCCGACCTGTACAGGGCGACGAGCTCCTGCTGCTGCTGCTGCTGTCGCTGATAGGAAGAAGCCAGGCCCCCTCGGGTGGGGTCTTCCCTCTCGGCGACGGCCCTGAGCCTCGGATCCGAGGGCCTGGTCGGCGGCAAAGGGCGGTCCCTGTTGGGCGGCTCGTCGGAGAGGCGGGGCTTCTTGAGGCCGGGCTCCCGGGAGCGGTCCATGGCGGATCTGCGGGAGCTTTCCATCTCCATCCGCCGAGTGAATCCAAACTCCTAACCCTAACTCCCACCAGCATGCGGCGAATCGGCGAGCTTGGGGAGGAGGGGGAAAGGGCGGAATCTCTCTAAGGGATGAAGAAACGCGGCATAAGGCGACCGCGAACCCTAGCTCACTGCTGTGCTCCAAGCCTCGAAGGGGAAACGGAAGAAGGCTCGAGGAATTGGTTCTAATTTATTGTAAATTCCGAGAGAGTTGGGGGTGTATATGTAGAGTTATATACATAATTACCAAATACATATCAAAAATTTTATTTTGCCTCCCGTCAGAGACAGAGAGGGTAACAGGCCCAAGCCCAACTGACTTCGACAAATTTACATGCAAAAATAATGTAATAAAAAATCACGCCGTCTGGCCCGAGAAGGGAGAGGCCCAAGTGAAAAGCCCATTCTGGACCCTACAGGTCCCAAAACTTTGAGCATATAGACAGATACATCATCTCATAGGTGGGCAGGCAGATACACCCAACAGCTAGAGGTGATATGGTCCATTTAATCGTATATGACACGACCCAAAAATAATAACGGATTGTGTTTGGTAGGGCCTGTGAAATTTTCCAGACCACGCATAGCTCAGAGGCTTTGTGCGTTATATCATGTTTGGACCTATTTTTTTAAATATATAAATTAAAAAAAATTTATTAATGAATTATAACTTAATTGGTTAAATTTTTTATTTTTCAAAAAACATCGGTTCAAATAAGAAGATTTTTCAAAAAAAATATTTTTAAAATTTTTTTATAAATACCTAAATAAAAGTTTTGATTTAAAACAAAGTTTTACAAGGTCGAGATGTCTGGTCTAATCATGCGGTATGCCATACTTGACTCGCGGAGCGAGTGGAACACTAGGCACGCCCCGCACCGTACCTGATACGGTCCGAATACTTTAGATTTCGGACCGGTCCGGGCCGAGGGCCAACAGTCCGTTTTTACGTCACTGCCAACAGCATTTCAGTGGGCCAATGGGCCCTGCCTATTTCGTATTCTGCAGTTGGGCCGGAGCATATACCGCAAGTTGGTCTCCTTGATTGATTGCATGGCTTCGCCCCTCAAATACCCACCACCGACCAAGGACGCTGACTCGATCATTTCGTTCGCCTCCCTTCTCTCGCGCGCTCTCTCTCTCTCTCTCTCTCTCTCTCTCTCTCGCGATTCGCTCGAGCCTAAAGAGAAGATGTCTGCCTGCTGTGGCAAGTACCATGGTAAAATAGTTCCTTTTCTCTTCTAGATTCGCGACAGCTATGCTGTTTTCCCCCTTCGAATTCTCTCGTTTTTTTTTTTATTTATTTCTCTTATCGCGAGAAAGATCCGAGTTTTGTTTGTTTGGGTGACAACTACGACGACGATCTATCGAATCAGATCTCCCAGATCTGAAAGATCTGTGGACTGTTTTCTTCGTATTGATGTGCTTGTGGTTTGATTGTCTCAGATCTCGTTGCCGTGTCGCTTTTTTTCTTTGAATCTTCTGCGTTTAGATCGATCCTTGGTCAGGTTCACTGCCTCATGTTCTGCAGATCTAACTGTGTTTTTCTTTTCGCCGATTGCCCCAAATGACTTCTTTCTCCTCCGTCATTTTGTTTGATGCGTTGACTTCCGTCGTGTCGTCATCGTTCTGTCTAAGCAGTTAAATTGTCCTCCGTGGAAATTGTGCATCTGATATGCCAACATATTTTGTTTGCAAGCATACTGATTACATGTTTAATTGTGCGTTAGAATTATGCATCATCATGTGTCCATGATTAGATGAAACTTCAAATAAATTGGGATTTAGAAATTGAAATTTCTTCAGTTAAAAAAAGGAAAAAAAAAATTTATATGATTCCTCCTGGGCTACATGTTCCCCCTTTGTATGGTTTTAGATTCCTCCTGATCATTGGTCTCGTTGATTATTTCACAGGGATCAAATTATTGTCCATGCGTTTCTATTTGACTGATGGTTCATGATATATTAGATTCTACCGCGCAATGGTAACCCCTGTTTTGCTAAAAGAAATATATAATAAATACAAAAGAGTTAGCTTCTGTGGGACTGCTATTGGCATATGTTCTTGGCTTCAATTGAATGTTAAAGGTTTGATTTCACCTTTCTTTTGTTGTAAATATGGAATTTAAGTATATTGTCAAATGTATGTTGTTAGTACTTCTGTCATGAATTGTATAGAGATGCTTATGTGCTTTATAATGTATCAAGGATTTTGTTTATATCCTTCCTAACTCTCTTATGGTCATCATATATGCTTTTCATGGGTCTATCGTGATTGGAATGCAAGCCCAATTTGTTGTGAGCAGTTCAATTTAGATATGCTGTCATTTCCATTTGAGTCAATTCAAGTTACCAAAGTTTTGGTTTAGAAAATCAGATGTATTGTTCTTTTGTTGTTGTGTTCGTTTTAAATAATCCTGGTTGTGATTTCAAAATTATAGCTTGGCGATAGCTATACCCTCTGTTTTCAATAAAATTTCTGATTCTGTTTTTTCACTTGAATTTGTTTTCCAATGTCTATATATACTTCCCAAGTTGCACCCTAGTGTCATGAGTAGGAAAATTTTCTTCAAAGCATTCCAACATCTATGTATCTACGTTTCATATGATGATTTATATCCCTGACATCTGCAGATGAGCTTATTGCAAACGCTGCCTACATTGGCACCCCAGGGAAGGGGATCCTTGCTGCTGATGAGTCCACTGGCACAATTGGCAAGCGTCTAGCCAGCATCAATGTAGAAAATGTTGAGACCAGTCGTCGTGCCCTTCGGGAGCTTCTTTTCTGCACCCCTGGTGCCCTCCAATATCTCAGTGGTGTGATCCTTTTTGAGGAGACCCTTTACCAGAAGACTGCTAGTGGAAAGCCATTCGTAGATGTCCTCAAGGAAGGTGGTGTTTTGCCTGGCATCAAGGTTGACAAGGGCACCGTTGATCTTGCTGGTACCAATGGGGAGACCACAACCCAAGGCCATGATGACCTTGGAAAACGCTGTGCCAAATACTATGAAGCTGGTGCTCGCTTTGCCAAGTGGCGTGCAGTCCTCAAGATTGGTCCCACTGAGCCATCCCAGCTGGCTATTAACTTGAATGCTGATGGCCTTGCCCGCTATGCCATCATCTGCCAGGAGAATGGCCTGGTTCCAATTGTTGAACCAGAGATCCTTGTTGATGGTCCCCATGACATCAAGCGCTGTGCGGAGGTCACAGAACGGGTGCTTGCAGCTTGTTACAAGGCACTCAACAACCACCATGTCCTGTTGGAAGGAACACTGCTGAAACCCAACATGGTGACCCCTGGATCTGATGCACCAAAGGTTGCCCCAGAGGTGGTAGCTGAGTACACAGTGAAGGCTCTTCAGAGGACCGTCCCAGCAGCAGTTCCAGCTATCGTGTTCCTTTCTGGTGGACAGAGCGAGGAGGAGGCCACTTTGAACCTGAATGCCATGAACAAACTCACGGGAAAGAAGCCATGGTCCCTCTCCTTCTCATTTGGCCGTGCCCTGCAGCAGAGTACTCTCAAGACATGGCAAGGCAAAGAAGAGAATGTGAAGAAGGCGCAGGCTGCATTCTTGGCGAGATGCAAGGCAAACTCAGAGGCCACTCTTGGAACCTACAAGGGCGATGCTGCCAAGGGAGAGGGTGTGTCTGAGAGTCTCCACGTGAAGGATTACAAGTACTAGTTCTTCCATTTTTTGGCTATTTGCGGAGAGCAGAGGTCGATGAGTTTGGCTTCCTAGGTGTTTGTGTTCTGCTATCCTTTCTCATAGTTTTGGCTAGTGATGAATGGTTTAATAATAAGTTGGAACTTAGCATGCTATTGCCTCTATGGATGTTTTGCCAACTTTGTTCGTGAGTTGAAAGGAACCCTTGAAGTTATTGGGAGTGTCATTCTGGATTTCTATTTCTATTTTGCAGTATTATTGGTTTGCTCTCGATAAGCAAATTTTACTTCCAGAGTGGATCAAACTGGGACGAAAAATTTGATGCATTGCAAATCCATTGACATGGATCTGTATCATTTAAGTTTGCATGTTATATTTATAAAATGTGCATAATTTGCTTGGCGATGGGATGGACGCCGTGAGCTGTTGGTTTGTACGCCGAATTGCTTGATTTGGACAAAGCCAGAAAAAGCACGTGGTGGACATACCGTTCTTGAAGTGGACTCCATCAATTTGATGGACGCCTGTACGTCCCCCGATGGCATCCGTAGACCCTTGTCGTCTTTCTTTTGTCACTGTGATGATCTGACCTTACGAGTTTTCTTATTATTTAGTGTCCAATGAATACTGTCGGCAAACTAGATTTCAAACCAGTTGGTAGGTTTTCTTTTCTTCTTTCTTCTTCCGGCTAAGAAAGGATATATGAACCATCTTTCATTGGACTAAAAATCTAGGTAAGTCACAACATAACATAGAATTACTCCAGTTAGAAGAGAACATCAGCCATCCCTGTGATCTTCCTTGTCCACAGGCAACAGAGGCTTACTTGTGCATGCATCACCCATCCACCATGCAGCATCCTCATTCAAAGAGATGGATAATAATATATTTGAAACATGTGGCTCTAGTCCTCCTCACTCAGTTGCTTCAGATCGTGATTCACCCACGAGTACTCTCCTTCACTTACCAGTGACCGGAAGCTCTCGTGGCTGTAGAAACACTCCACACGATGATGCTTGCAACATGTGTATGTTGTTGCTGAATTCTCAATCTCTTTGCAACACCTTTTCATGTTCCTATCATGATGCATGAAATTGTTCTCTCTACCCTCAAACATTTCCTTGACGAGCAGTGTTAGCTCCTCTCGCGGCGACTCTGTGCCTGAGTAGCGCTTCCTCGTATTCTCCAAGGCCTCTATCAGTGCAGCGTTGCGGGCTTCAGTCTGAGTGCGTTCGATGGTCCATAGCCTGTGTTCTCGATCGAGCCTTTCTGCCTCTTTCTTCCGCCATGCCTCTTCTCTGGAAATCCTCTCTTCCTCCATCTGCTCCAAGGTCTTCAACATCTTGTCCAACCATTCTTCTTGGACCTCCATGAATCTTCTCACCTGTTGCTCGATGTACTCACCCAGCTTCACCCTCCAGCTCGTCCTCCCTCTCTTGAGCTTTCCTTTATTGCCTATTATGCTCGAGGGAAACGATTCAGTGGTTTCCACATCGTCGTATTCTTCAATGTCATAATCCTCCTCGTTGTCATCGTCATCAGTGAATGAAGTTCCGTGTTCGGTTGAGCTTGGGAAGCTGGGGCAGTCAGCAGTGAGTGTCGGAGCTTGAATTTGTTCGTGGTTTTCCTGCATGTCCGAGCTAATTGTGACGGTTGCATGGAAGACGGACTTGTCTTTATTTTGGACCATATTATTGGAGTATCTGATGGGATGCTTGCATTTGCCATAGAGGGCCTCTAACTGCTTGGAAAATCTATAGTTCTTGCCATCCTGCTTGGCTGCCTTGCCTTCCTTGGTCTTTTTGTAGTACTTGTACAGGTTCTCGAGCTTTTCTCTGCACCTCTTCCCACTTCTCTGGTACCCATGCTCCTCTGCCATGATCCTGCCAGTGCCATGCAGCAAGAAACTAGGACTGATGGATCATATCTAAAACAAACCAGTAAGGAGCAAACAAAAACAAGCAGGACGCTCTCAAGTTTAACATCTCAGTTTCGGTAAGGGAAAGAAACTAAAGAAAGCTAAGTCTTGGAACATGCATATTAAAAAGGAAGATTAGACCCTGTTAATTCGAGTTTTCAGCCAAAAAACCACCTTTATCATAATTTTGCCGAAAATTGACTTTTTATTACTATTAATAAAAATCACGTTAAAATTTATAAACAACAAGTAAACTTTCCTTTTTTAGTTGACTTCTGTCATTTAAATTAATATAACAAACTATTATATTCCTAATTTTTAAAATTTAAATTTCTCTCTCCCAGTTTTACTAGCTGGCCACGACATTCGAAGTTGCCTTGCCCTAGGAGAAACGAAGAAAATTGAGAAAAAAAATCATTTTTTTACACTTAGATTTAAGGACATGGAAATATAATGATTTTTTATCTTGATTTTAAATTTTAAAAATTAAATAAAAAAGGATGTTGATTGGGATGTTATTATTTGTAAACTATAATTATACTGTTAAGTGATTTTTTTATATTAGTAAAAAAGGGAAATGATTTTTCGCAAAATGGTTATTTGTTGAAAATTCATTTTAATTCTTTTTACTTCGCAATTGCTGTGTTAATATTTGAAGACCATATAAAAAAGATGGGCCAAGGTAATCAAGGCCAAAATTAACCTAGAGTGGAGGCACAAAATCAAGAATCGGCTTCTCCATGTGGCGTCTGTGAAATGGTAGTGAGGTGATAGTACGTACCTGGATACCTCATCCCACAAGGTAGCCTTTTGTGCGGCTTCTGTGAACATGGGATCGAGGCGCAACCTAATCTCTAGCAGGGACAAAGTCTCCTGTCTCGGCCACCGACCTTGCGAGCTAGAGCCGCCACAGTCCTCCGAGAACCCAAAAGCGGCAGCATCTTCTTCTACGGTGGCCTGATGGTGAGAAGAAGGAGAAGGAGATGGCCGCAGGGGCATGACATGGCAGCCATTGATGGCGTAGCGGACGGAGACGTCGGGACTGGGCGGAAAGCGGGTCTTATCGGCGATGAGGTGGCGGAGGTCGGAGATAGCGTGGTGGTCTGGGTTCATGTCCATAGCGGGAGCGGGAGGGGCGGATCGTGTCGCTGACGAAGGAAGAAAGGAAGGGGCACTCTGTTCATGTTTAAGAATGTATGCCATAATGCCAATGGTGTTCTATCAACTTGAGCGCGCGGGAGAGGGCAATCAATCATTCGCGTACCTGATGAACATCATCTACGAACTACGAAGAAGATGATGTTGAGTGGAGTGAAGTGGAGATGAGAGGTTGGAATTCCGAGGAGAAGTCAGACGAAGGATGACTCGTGTACAGGGACGCTGACGTACTACTCATGTCCCGACAATACGGCTTTTCAACTCTCCCCTGGGCCCACTCTGCTGGGCAACTCTGGCTGGTTTTTTTTTTTTTGGTCGTTTTTATTAAAATTAATATTTTTTGTAAAATAATAATTTTTTATTAAAATTAACGTTTTAATAGTTTAAAATTCGAAAAATTATTTATTTTTTAATAATAATTTAATTTAATAATAATACAAAATAAATAATATTAATTTTATAAAAAATAAGTTTAAAATAAATTGATTCTGATTCTGTAAATGAATGGGACGATATTTTTTTGAATTTAAACCCCCATGTTCTGTTTATTTATGTTCCTTGTTGTTTTTCGGTGCATTTCTCTCTGTGAAGTGCGGGTGCCGGCACGGTGACATCATGGATCCAGCTCTGGGCTCTCTCTCCCTCTCTCCCTCTCTCCCCCTTTCCTAAGAAGAGGTGAGCGAGTGAACAGGTCCTTGTATTATGAACGGGGCCCACTTGAGACTTCGAAGGGTAGGAAGATTGCGAATGTGGTGGACCATGTGGGCCCTCACCCCAGTCGTCTTCCATCAATATTGGGCTGGACCCCAGCAGGACCCACATGATACATCCCTGCTCTCGCGCTCTCGCACTCTCGCTTCCTTACCGGGCCTATTACGCTGCCCTTTTTCGTGGACTGTCTCCCTGTTGGGCCCGCCTCACAAGCCCAGACACTAATTCTTGAAGCCTCCCTGCTTATCGTGGCCTTCGTCGTCCGCGATCAGAGGGAGCAGACCGAAGAGGAGAACAAAAAGGAAGAAGAGAGATGTACTGGATCCGGGCAGACGCCTCCGATTTCGGAGGAAATCTCCCAATCCCTCGAAGGCAACCTCCGTTTCTATCTCTCATTGTTTGATCTCCTTTCGTTTCTCCGATTCCATACAAATTAGATCGCTTCTTTTTGGTATAATTGATGGCGATTTGGGTGCCGCAGCGGGCACACGGCCGTGAACGTGGGAAAATCCAAGGTCGTCGTCTTCGGGGGCTTCTTCGACAGGAGATTTCTCGATGACATCGCTGTCTACGACATTGGTACTCTCTCCTTCTTCTTCTTCTTCCGCTTCTTCCTTGTTTGATTTGCCATTCTTTCAGCGTTGGTTTTCTACTCTCTGAGCCAATTGGGAGCCTGTGTTGTAATTGCAGATAATAAATTGTGGTTCACTCCGGAGAAGGGCTCCGACGAACAAGCAGGGCCACCTCCGCGGGCATTTCACGTTGCCGTCGCCATCGACTGCCACATGTTTATCTTTGGGGGCCGATCTGGTGGCAAAAGGTCGGCATTCTTATCTTCCTTTTTTGTCATTTTTTGCACTTCAATTTGATCGAAACCTTTGCTTCATTCAATCTTTGCAAGTCGAATGCTTGTTGTTTCTTTCAGGTTGGGTGACTTTTGGATGCTTGATACTGGTAAATACCACATTTCAGTTCGTTAATTTTTCGTCAATATTATCAAGCTGAGATTGCCATTTTCTTGTTGATGGTCTTGACTATAGCTCGTTTATTCTATTCCAGATATTTGGCAGTGGTCAGAGCTGACTAGCTTTGGAGATTTGCCATCGCCCAGGGAGTTTTCTGCTGCTTCAGCTATTGGAAACAGGAAGATTATTATGTAAGAATAATGCTTTAGCGTTATCTGCTTCTCTTAAGAATTTTAATGGAAAGGGTAACCGTGAACGACACTGATACAGGTATGGCGGTTGGGATGGCAAAAAGTGGTTGTCAGATGTTTATGTCTTAGACACAGGTAGCTTTTGCTTCTTTCCAACAATGTTTTCATGTTATATTGCTAGATTGTGTTTTGAAGGTGCTAGAATGGCCAGAAAGTTTTGATTCTCTCTTTCTCTTTGTTTGATTTGTCCTCTTTAACAGTATCTCTTGAGTGGACAGAACTGTCAATTTCTGGAACAGTGCCGCCTCCTAGGTGTGGACATTCAGCCACCATGGTTGAAAAACGATTGCTTGTATACGGCGGGAGAGGTAAATTATCCAACAGGTTGGTTTATGTAGGATTTCTCGTGATCTGCTCTCTTTATTATGACTGTTGTTTATCAAACATTTTAATCATTCACTAGCATTACAGGTAGGCAACTTACTTTCGGTTAAATCATTAGGAGAAATTGTGAAAGTCTGTCTGTTGCATCGCAGGAATCACTGCACAATATATATATGGAACCTAACTTCTTAAACTTTTAAAATCTTGATGCTTTGATAATCCCTTTCAAGCTTTTGGAGTTGAATCACATGCAAGATGTGTAGACTGTAAAGTGTAAAAAAATCACTTGTAATTTATGAACTGTCAGCATTGGCAGACCTTCTGTTGTTTTCTCCATATAATAGGTTCTTAGAAGATTGAGACTGTTGCTTTCTATAGATCTATCTTCATCTTCACCTATAATGTATATCTATAGCTTTCTAGGGAGAAACGACATGTTGTTTCTAGGTGCATGAGCTTCAGTTTATCAAGCATGAGGATATGCTAACTATTGCCTTACCAACATTGTGTGTTTATGCCACTTGCAAAGGAAAAATGTGTCTTTTATGCTACTGCCATAATCATCTTGCAAGTTGCTCTGGCCAGTAATGTGGCTTGGATTCCTAGAAAATTTACATTTGACTAACAGCCAAATCACCACTTGTGTCCTTTCATGGATTCTTTTCAGTTCATAGTATTTTGAATGGTTAACAGCCAAACTTGCAGCTTTACTGACTCGAAAGTTTGTCCCATCAATTGTGTTTATGGAGCTATATTACTGACAAAAATGAAATTGCTTTCTGAATGTATACCAATGTTTATACTTATTTTTTATTTATGAATATTTTAGTTTTTATTTTCCATCTTTTCTTGCATGCTTTGCACATTCTCGATGTCAAATTCCATTCTTGACTTATAATTTGTTGCATCTATGATAGGAGGTGGTGGACCTATAATGGGCGACTTATGGGCATTGAAGGGTCTTATAGAGGAAGGTAGTAATTGTACCTATGTGAACTTATTACTAATTGACTAGACTGGGCTGACATTTTGATTTAGCTAATAGATAATATTATCAAATTGGTTTTGGTTGTGGTTGTGTTTGTGGAAGCAAGAGAATGAGACACCTGGGTGGACTCAGTTGAAGCTTCCTGGACAACCTCCTTCCCCTCGCTGTGGCCATACAATTACGTCTGGAGGACACTATGTAAAGTTCCTTAACATACTTGGTTCAATATTAAATAATTTATTTTATGTAATTCGGTAGCTCAATTGTTTCCATGGTTCTGATACACTGGAATAGCATCTCAATTTCATTTACTCTGTTCTTATATAAGATAGATTTCTTCTCAAAATGTTTTTTTTTTTTTTCAGCTTTTATTATTTGGAGGGCATGCAACAGGCGGTTGGCTGAGTCGATATGATATCTACCATAATGACTGTGTTATTTTGGACAGGGGTATGTGCTAAAAACGATGTTGCCATTATTTTCAAATAGCAAACATTAGCAAGAGTCCTTCATCCTGCTCAATAGTGAAGATGCTTAATCATTTTCCTGCCTACCCATTTTAGAACCTTGCTGGCAGCTACATTTGCTGTGATTTTGATATTGTTTGTTGTCCTGAGTTACTACTAGTGTCTGACAGCTCTTTTTGCTGAATGTTGTTTATATTCCTATTCTATCCCATTAACTTGGTGCTCTCAGTTTCTGTACAGTGGAAACGCTTGACTACAACTAATGAACCGCCTCCTCCGAGAGCATACCACTCAATGTCCTGCATTGGTTCTCGCTATCTACTTTTTGGTGGATTTGATGGCAAAACCACATTTGGTGATTTGTGGTGGCTAGTTCCTGAGGGTAACATTAGAATGTGATGATATGAATCAATTTTATATTGGAGGATGATGCATTGCTTTTCTCATAAATATTCATGACAAGGTTGCACTAGTAAATTGAAGGACGCTAGTTATTCAAACCATTGTTTTTTCATAGAAACCTGGCATTGTTCTAAAGTGACCACCCTTTTTTTATTTTTGAAGAGGAAGAATCTGGTAAAACAATCAACTCGGTGCAAGCAGTCTTTAGAACTCAAAAAATATTGTCCTGAATTGATTCACGTCACCCTTTTGTCTTATTGCTCAGTAATTCAACATATTCCTATAACTTGCTCTCTGCATGCTATGACATGCCAATGGAGGCTTTTTAATGGTTGAGCAGTACACACACACACACACACACACAAGAATACCTAACTGCAGTAAGGGTAAAAAACATTCAAAAGAGTTTTAAGCCAACAATATGAGGTGGGTGCTGCAGCTGTGGTAGATACAAAAAAAAAAAAAAGCCTTCAACACATGTAACAAGGTCTAAAAAAAACGCCACAAGAAAATCATAGAGTTACCATGTATACTTTGGACATAACGAGCATGAACTAAGAGAATAATAGGATAGACATTCTGGGCTTGAAAAACTCCCAGATAAGTGACTAGGGATCCAACTGAGATAGAGTACTCTGGAGGATTTAGGTATCTGCTACAACTGCAGCACAGACTGCATGTTTCTGGCTTAAAACTCTTTTGTATGCATGGTGGGAGATTTATTTATAAGGTAGGATATATCCCATTTTGCTAGGAAAAAAAAAGGTAATAGACCATATATTTTAGGTATTGCCTATGACTCAACAATAGACAATGGCTTCTATGTGCTAGACAAATCCAGGACTGAAAGTAATTTTTCATGACTCTCTGGTTATTGTTTTCCTGATTATTTTCTTTGTTTTGCCAACATTTTAGGCTTTTCATTGGTCAAATTACATAGTCTAAACTATAGCATTGGCAATATTATGCATATATAATTTCTATAATTCCTTAGTCACATGCAGATGATCCCATTGCAATGAGATTGTCCTCAACTTCAAACACTGCTCCTGATATTAAACAGATAATGCTGTCTAATGAATCTGCACAATCTATAGTCAAGGTAATGCAGAAGGTGACAAAATTTTATTGTCTTGGTTGCTTCCATTCTCACAAGTTCTCAGAGTAAATTGCCCTACAGTTTAGACTTCTGTTGGAAAAATTGGTGAGTTTAATGAATTTTGCAGGAGAGCCAAATGGAAGAAATCCCAATTGTTGAGTTACAGAAAAGATTAGGAATTGCAATTTCTTCTTCCAGCTCCCATGTAAATTTTCTGGATGAAGCAGATGACAAAGAACTTCTTGAACTTTCCTCAAGTTTTGCTGGGGAAGCACTTCCTGCTAGGGATAAAGTTGCTGCCATTGAGGTAATTTTGTATGTGTATGATGACTGATTGTCATTGAGTTTCTCCCTTGATGCGCATATCTTATTATTGTTTATAGTTGCTCCGTCACCGTTGGAAAAATACTTCAGCTAACTCCATGCAGTTGAGGGAGCTTGGCCCATTGCTCAGAGATTATCAACGTCTCTTATTTCAACTCTATATGTGAGTTTTTTCCTTTCTATGTTGTGGTAATTTGCAGATGTGTGCATTATGTTATGGTGATTGGGAGAGTCATGATTTCATTTATCTAATTTCTAACATCATAAATATATGAAAGCTTGAAGTTTAGGCACCATTTGGTTGGGGATTAGGATTAGGATCAGCATTTTTCAGAATTTTTTTCTTGCAAAATTAATATTATTTATTTTACATTACTATTAAATTAAATTATTATAAAAAATTAAAATATTTTTTTGAATTTTAAATTATTGTAGGATTAATTTTGATAAAAAAATATTAGTTTATGAAAGTGGTTTATTAGTTTTGATCTTAATCATGATCCTGATCCGGAATCAAACGGTGTCTTAGTCATTAAGACTTTAAGTGACAAACTTGCTCTACAATGTCACCTTGGAAGAGATGCTGAAAGGCATTTTGTTCCTTGACTAATGCATATTGATTGGATGCTGCCTCATTGCCACAATGAAATAATACTCGCAATACAGACAATGAAGTTTGGCAAGGCTAAATTCCACTATTAGTGTGTTGAGACCTGAGCAAATATAGATGCTTTTTTGTTGTTGTTTATCTGTTACAGGCACTGAAGCGTCTTTTCTGATGTCCTGAAGTGAGTTGGTTGTCAATTTGCCTTGAACTTTCGGTTGATTTTCTAATTGATTAATAGTGTTTTAGTTCAGGCTTTTATTTGTCATGATATACAGTGGAACTAAAATGATATCATGGAGGGATTCTTCTTTCATTTCAAGCCCTATGACTTCTTCTTTACTACTTGCTAAACCATAGGGTGGATTTCAACTTCCCAAATAGCATATGATCAAATTATGCTTCCACAGAACCAGTGTGCTCCACTTATGTTTGCTGGTTCGGAATTTTTTTTTTTAACCAACATTTCCTAGCAAAGTTATTGGTCAGTACTATATACCTTGTGCCCTTTCACAAGGTCATTTTGTCATAGAATTATCTTTGCCGATTGTTATTTTTATAGGGGTTGGTACCTGGTCTCAATTTTTGACAGTTGCATTCCTACTATCGCAGAGAAAATTTTTCTTTGGAAGCAACATTGAACACCTACCCTCCTTTTGGACAAGTGATTCATCGGTATTTTCATTTGAAAAGTGCTTCCCAGGTACTCTTTTGTCTTCCATTCATAGTATCCTTTTCTTTCATTTTATCCATGCAAAAAACTACTTTGGTTGGAAATTCTTCCCTGTTATTTTCCCCTTAGCCTGCATATCATACAGTCTTCTTTTTCTGCTTCCATAGTTGTCTTAAACTGTTTGAACTGTTAAAATTTTTTAAGGTCAATTAAATTAGAGATGATTAAATTATGCTCACGTGAGTTCCATGCAATGAATTTATTTTTTTTTATTTTTCAGCTGCGAATGGCTGATGTTCCAGAGTTGTTGAGGGAATACAAACAGCTAATCCCAAATTGAAGTGTTTAATGACAGTGATCTTATGCTGCAGTGAGCTCCAATAATGTGTTATAAATATGCCTGCGGCTTGTTTTAGTTGTGTTTGATTGGGTGGGTAGTACCATGTCTAAACGAAGAACATGACCTATAGATATCTGGTTAGGGTTTTTGTTTTTTTCTGCCTTCCGACCCAAGTTATGTGTCATTAGCATCTAAAAGATGTGGAAGGATGAAAATAATTGGGATAATTATGGATAAGATGACAAATAATGTTTAAAGAGCGAGAGGCAGGGGAGGTCATGCATGTTGAACTTGTTCTTTTCAAAAATTGGAGAAGGGGAGAGGCGTCAGAGCAGGATGGGGTAGTATGTATCAATATGTTTGCAACGGTTACACCAGATGGATACCATTGCAAACCTATTTTTTTCTGTTTTAGATTGCTACCTGCACAATTTTGGGTTCTTTTCGATTTCGTGTTATATTATAAACATTAATTTATTTGTATATGATGCATTGATGCATGTACTATCTATCATCTTAAAACTCTATTTTAGCTTATGTGGTGCATTTAGGAAGAGCACAGTTAGGGTCCCATATCCTTTGCCTTGCCCCCCAGGTTTGCAATCAATCTGGGCCCTGGATGCACAAATCTAGGGCTCAGATGAGAGTGAAGCCAGTGGGCTTAGATGGTGGGTGAATTTCGTGAGGCCACTGGGTTCACCTACAGTTTGAGCTTTAGATTTGGGCATGGTAACTGAGAGAGAGATTTGAGGGAGACTGCTGGTTTGGGTGTACTGTAAGTGGTGAAATGGAGTCAGGTCACAGGTCACATCACACTCAGCTGATAAAACTTTTTAAAAAGGAAAACTTTGTTATAACCTCCGGATAAAATTTTATATTTTTGAAAATTTTCAAAAACTCCTTCTGTTAACTATAATTAATATTAAAATTTTGAAAATACAATACTGTACTAATATTATAATAATATTATAGAGTAATATAATAATATATAAAATATAATAATAATAATAATAATAATATAAGATGTAAATTATTTAAATAATATTATAATAGCGGTATATACTTAAAAATTAATTATTATGATAATATATATAGAAAATTATATATGATTAATTTTGATTCTAACAATTATTTTTATTTATATATATTTAATTTCGATTATTTACATTTTTATTTTTATTGATTAAATTTTGATAATAATAAATATAATATTATTAGAATATTTAAATATTATTATATTATTGTTATACTAATGCGTTATATACCATTAGTAACAGTGAGTTAATTTGAAGTATTTATCACATCAGGCGGGTTGAATCAGAGGGGTTGAATGTGAATTTAAAAAATTTGAGGGGAATTTTATAATTTTTGGAGGGGTGTAGAAATTTTTTTTTTTTAAAAAAAAGAATTAGTTGTTGGTCGGTGGTCATTCGTTGTTGTGTTGGCCGTCCTCCATCTTTAACGTTTCATCTTTCAGGAGACAACTATTGAAAGCAATCTGTAATGCCTGATGATGAGCATGAAGCTAGCGCTCACTCTCTCTCTCTTCGCAATGAGATGATAGAGGAACAAAAGCAAAGTAGAGAGAGAAAAAGGTCGGATACTGGGCAAATTCCGTATGGGTGTACAGCTATGATGGATGATAATATATTTTCTTTTGTGCCTCAAACCCAAATTTCAAGTTTTAATTTTAAAAATTATTTCGACATACGTTTCGATTATTTTATTTGAAATTAATTTATTTTGATTTTGGTTAAATTTTTTTATAATTTTTTTACTAGATTTAATTTTAATTTTTTTAAAAAATATATATATACATATATACATATTTTTAAAAAAATATTAAATAACAATTTTTTTGGAAAATCTTGATCCAAGATCAAGATTTAACCACCAAAGCTAAATATTTTTTACATAAAAATATAATATATAAATATAAAGAATGTATTTTTAAAAATTAAAATTAAAATACCGGTCGAAATGAAACTTTCCAGCTTGCCAAATTTTAAAACCTCACCTTATGAAATTTTAAAGTACCGTTTGATTTGGTATCATAATCATAATTAAAATTAAAATTAGTAAATTATTTTTATAAATTAATTTTTTTATTAAAATTAACTCTATAATAATTTAATATTCGAAAAATTATTTAATTTTTTATAATTTTTAAATTCAATAATAATATATAATAAATAATATTAATTTTGTAAAAAACAAAATTTAAAAATATCGATCTTGATTGATTTTGATATTAAATTATGCAGTGCCCAAAAGCCTCTTTAGAAGAATCGACAATTTATTGATAAGCTTCCATTCTTATACCACCGACCAAGCCATGCAATTAGTTTCGTTTTTATAACCGCAAAAGTAGTATGCAGTACATATATCTATATATATGTAGGGAAAAGCAGAACCAGTGGATCAAGACAATAACATTGATGTTATTGTTGTTTTGAGTCACTTTTGACTAATAACTATGATAATATATTATTATTATTATTATTATTATTATTATTAAATAGGTAAATTAGTGGACAAGTAAGAGGGCAAATCCGTCAGATTAGAGCTCGTTCCATAATCGATTGAATGCTGAAGCAGATGAACGATGTTCTTCTCAGCTTTCCACGTTTTCGTTGCTTTATTTGGTTTGCCGGGCTACGTGCCGACCACTCTTTTACCGCTCCTGACTCCCGCCTCGCAGTTAACGAAGGAAATTACGAGCAGCCCCACCAGCAATGAAGTAAAAAAGTTGCGATTTTTTTTCACCAAGGAGCAACGTATTATTGCAATTCAAAAAGCTTCTCTATTATCATAAGACTTACCGGTTAATCGATTCCCAACTAAAGAAAAAGCATCACGAACAGAGGAAGTCACAATTAATTTAGCAGGTGAGGTGGCAGCGTGCTTTCTTTTATTGTTAATAATAATAATAATAATAATAATATTATTATTATTATTATTATTATTAGCACGTCTCCTGATGCTTTATCTGTCTCAATCTCCACAACAAAAACAGCAGTGCTAGGTGTTGTCGTGTTCTGCTGCTACTCGGACGTTAGAAACACGGAATGAGAAAGTTCTGCGGCTTGCTGCTGCTGCTGCTGTTTTTGTCACATGTCATCATCCAAGAAAGATGAAACAAATCCATCAAAAGCCACCTACTGAAGCGACACATCCGTCCTGCTCCACCTGTTGTTCACCCATACATCTGCTGTTTACTCTCATCCCGTCCCATCCCACCCCCTATCACTGAATATGAGATAACAGAGTTTGCCCCAAACTAATAAATGCCTTGGACTTTTTCTTGACGACGACAACTAGTTCACTCGCATGAGATTTCGTTCGTTCGTTCGTTCGTTCGTTCGTTCGAATGCGGGTGAGAACCAGAGAAAGGAAATTAACAAGGGCCAAGCGACACCAACAACAAAGTAGTGGAAGGAGATAAGGCCAGAGCTGCTGCTGTCGGTCTCCATGGAGCCCCAGCAGTCAAATCAGCATCAGCCTCAACCTCCTAAAGTCCCCAAGCTCCAACATCTTACTACTTCTGCTGCCTCTGCTCTTCCTCTCTCATTTTCTGATTCAACAACAGATGCCAGATTCCCTAGCTTGTCAGTATCTTATTTTTGTTGCTTTGTTTTTCGTTGGCCATTACGTTTTTCTTCGAAATGGTCTCTTCATGTTTGTGGTTTTCTGTGGTTGGTTCAAGTTTCTCGGAAGACGGTCGGCTTCTTCAGCTTGGCACAGCAGAAGGAGCTGGTGCTGCAGCCACTGACCAACAAGTACATGCTGGCTGGAGTCCCTGTTGTTAGTGCCGTGATTTTATAAACGGTTTATTAATTTATTTTTTGAGATAAATTTGATTATGTAATTCGAATAAGACAGTTTAAAAATATAGTAAGTGACTCAAATTTTATTATCTAATTGATATTTGTATGACAATAGCGGAGTCAAATTTTATATGTGTGTATTCATTTAAGTGTTTCGTGATGGATCAGAATGTTTTACAATATGCCCAACATTTGATCTCACCTTGGAGTTGCCTGGTTGGAGAAGAATAAATTATTTTATTTGAATTATTTAATTTAGATTTTTTTATAAATATTTAGTCTTAATTATAATTATAATGAACTTCGAGGGTTTATTTACAAAATGGCAAATAAATAGGTCCTCTCGGTTTACGAATTGAGAATTTGAATTGTGAATTTCGAAATTTTTTCCCTTCTTTAACTTTTTCCCGTCAAAGAGTGGCAATAACTCAAAATGGCTCTGTTGGAAATTATAGATAAAAGTTTCAAAATTTTATTTCAGTCTCTGAGGTATGTAAATCAGTTTAATTCAATTTTGAACTCGATTTTCTCTCGGATCTTGCGTCAAAAGGTAAAATTGGAGCCCGCAGTTGGTATCAGAGCTACCTTTCGATGGTTGGTTCACGAAAAATCTAAGTTATAATTATTTTCAGTTGAATTTCTCAAAACCTAATTTGAAAAAATCGAGTTTTTGTCTTGGACTTGAACTAAAAATGATATGGAATAGCCTATTGGTCTGCACAATTTTATTGATGGAGAAAAATTCGAGTTTGGTTTTCAAAATTTTGATTTACAGTGATTTTTCAACATTCTGTTGAATTTTTAAAATTAATTATGAATTAAAATTTTGAAATAGCTTTTATGTAAAATTGCAATTCAATTTAATTCCATCCATTTGTGCTGTGAATTACAACTTGATTGGTGATTCAATTTAAATTATAATTGGGTTGAATTGGTTCGGGCTATAAATTACAATTTAATTTTAAATTGAATTGTGATTTTGAATTCTAATCTTGGTTCGATTTATTGTTTATGTTAATCAAATTAATCTCGTTTAACATTAAGCTTATGATTATTTGAATTATTAAAAAATAAATTATTATTATTATTTATTCGTTATTATATTTATGAGTTAAAATAATCAAATATTTTGAGGTTATTTTAATTTATAAATATTATTATTTTGTATTTATTTTCAACTCTAGTTAATTTGACTCAAAGATTGAGTTGGTGTAAAAAAGAAATAAATATAGAATATTTTGAAAACTTATTTTTGACTATTATGATTTCATTGGCAGGATCTCGTGGTCAAGGAAAAGTATATTGAGATGCAATTTCATTATGTCCGTGAAAAAGTTCAGAAGAAGGATATTATTGTTTCACGGATCTCCTTTGCAAATAATCTGGCTGACCTAATAATTAAAGGTCTGGCGGTGAAAATATTTAAAAAGCATGTCAATTATATGGGGATAGTTTACAAACATGATGTTATGTTTCGATTATTACATGTTTTTATCTGGTTATAGTTTATTTGTCAGTAAATTATTGTTTTCCCCATAAGAAATGATTTCATTGATATGTTTTATTTGTAATCTTCCAATGTAGAAAATGGAGTCATTGGAAATACCGTAGATTACTAGGTAGGTTGGTGATAACTACCTATATGAGGACCTAATAATCATGTATAGGTGATTCCTGAAATACTTGATGTGAAAGTATGACTGGACACCATATCCATTTTATACATCACACTTAGATGAAGTGCATTAGCACTTATGGGATGTTCTCAGTATAGTTTGTGCATCTAATTGATGTGTTTATGAGAGAAACACGAAGCGACTAGACCGTCAGTGGAAAAAATAGGAAAATTTTCACTACTATTATGTTTTATTATATGTCTTATTCCATGAGCACATTATCTATATTTATGTTTGATGTTATTCAACTTAACTGATCTAGTGCTTTACTTGTTTTGACATGGAAACGGTTGGTATACCATTAGTATACATCCATTCGTGATTGGCCATGTATGGGAACTACTGAGGAAAAGTAGTATGGTCCATTTCTCTGAATTGCACATTTGGAATTCCAATATTGAAAATTGATTTCTCAAAATTATTTTCAATATACATGAATAAATATATGTATAAATAAACAGATCTATAGACCAAGTGGGGGATCGTTAGTCCTGTGATCTTATAGACTATTTATTGATTTGTTTTTGAGATAAGTTTGATTGTGCAATTTTGGTCAGACAGTTTGAAAATATAGTAAGTAACTCAAAATTGACTATCTGATTGATATTTGTATGACAATGGATGACAGTATAGGCGGAGCCAAATTTTATATATATATGCTCATTTGGGTATTCCGTGATAGATTAGAATGTTTTACAGTATATCTAACATCTGGTCTTACTTTAGGATTGACTAGTTGGAGGATGATAAATTATTTAATTTGAACTTTTTTATAAATATTTAGTCTTAATTATAATTACAGAACTTTGATTTGTAATTATAATGAACTTCAGGTGCCTATTTACAAAATAACAAATAAATACATCAGTTAAGTTTACCAACGGAGAATTGAGAATTGAATTGTGAATTGAGAGCAGAGATAGAGGGTTTTCTCTGTAATTGTTCTTAAGCTCGTGGAGAGATTTTATTTTTAAAAAATTTTTCTTCTCATCAAAGAGTGGTAAGAACTCAAGGTGGATCTGGTAGGAATTGCAGATAAAAATTTTAAAATTTCATTTCAAATCCTGAAACATATAAATCAATTTAATTCAATTTTAAACTTAATTTTCTTTTAAATCTTATATCAAAAGGTAAAATTGGAACCCTCACTAGTACCATTGGAGCTTGTTCTTGCCATTAGAAAGTGCCTCCTTCTCTTCACTCGCATACCTACTACCATCATCAACTCCACTATCAGCATTTCTCGCATGCTACTGCTGGTGAGTATCTCTGTTATTTTTCCTGCAAAATTAGCATCAATCATTATCTGCTATGCTTCTATCTTTGAAAAGTTATGTACAAGCTACGACTTCAACTATTCCAGTCGAGACTGCGAAGCTGACAAAACTGATGGCCACGTCCTCGGGAAATTTTTTGAAGACTGACCGAGAACACGAGAATATGACAATAACACTTGTGCAATCCGACTCTGTCCTGGGAATTCATCCTCGGATGCTTCCCTGAAACTGTCCACAGGCAGCAGCACCGATAATACCGATAATAAAAACCTCGGACCGGAAGTACAGAAAGACGGTGGAGATACAGGACTGGTAGCCGTAGATGAGACACCTCCTCCTGTTCATAATTGGTCAGAGTGGGGAAACCATCGGGAGGCTTCAATTGGGGGTCCTCTCGTCGAGGCTCTCCGTGGTTCATCCAGGTCTGCTGCTTCTCCGACCAGTAATGTGCTGAAAATGGCAAACGTAACGGCAGCAGCATCTGAAGCTGCTGGGTTTGTCAGGGTCGGTGTGTAGTTTTTGGAGTCATTAGAGAGTGGTGGTCGATTTGTTTATTTGAGGATCCCAGATGTTTGCTGCGTGGATTTCCCGTTCTTGACGATCCTTAGTAGAAGGCCGACAAGGTTTGTGCTTTGCTTGAAAGATTTCGCTGTTTGTATGCATCTCTGGAACGGATCTTGTACTGTGTTGGCTTAGTGGAGGGAAATACAATGACATGTCCGTGTATGTTTTTATATTTGACTTAGTATTCCTTTCATACAGTCTAATGGTCAATTTCCAACAAATGAAAAATGCTAATTACAGCTTGCTTCTTCAATCTGGAAGTGCTCGAGTTGGATGGAGTATAACTTGACTAAAACCTGGAGGCGAAACCCCAATTCCAGACTAGAAACTCTACAGAGACGAGCTGCAGCCGACACAATCTATCTCTTTTGGAAGCTGAGAAACTTGATGGCATATGCAAAGACGAAGAGAAAGCCAAGGACAAATCCCAGGTTAGCTAGAGCCACATAACCAAGAAAGCTATGCTTGTAGCCAAACTTGTCTTCCAGGAAATCACTGATGCGCTTGCTGGACTGCCCCGGTATCTCGATTATGGTTTCCAGGTCCCCCATCTGTGATGCTGCAAGGCCATATATTGTCCAGGCCAACGGATTTGCCCAGTAATACCACCTCCACCATATTGGTATCAACTGCAAGTTGACAAATAGGATCAGCCGGACAGACAGACCTTAAAAAAGCATGAAATTTTCAACTTTGTACTGCACTATTCTGAAGAAATCTAAGAGTGAAGAGCAGCAGTACCGGTCGAAATATGATGACACCTGAGAACAAGTTCCACATGGCGAAGAAAAAACTGGACACAATCATAGCGACCTTGTAGCTAGGTGTTAGCGCTACCACCATCATACCATACAGGGTAAAGTATGCCATACACATGAAGATATAGTAAAGGAAAGAAAAGAATTTATCCACTTGCCAACTGAACCCAATCATAGGGTAAAGCAGCAGCGTGTACAGAGCACTCTGCAGCATTATGTAAACCAGCTCAACGCCCGCCTGCAAAAAGTTGAAGACCTTGTCATCCAACTTGAATTATAAAACCAGCCAGTCGCAAATCCAACAGCTTGCTAGTAGCTACATTTTAGTATGAGATTTTCTACATTATTTTAACTTTAGAATAGCAAAGAACCTATCAACTTACTTGAGCAAATGCATATGACAATGGTGAGTACATCCCTGCTGCTCTTTCACGGTAAAAGACTGTCCTCTCAATAGCCACGACCGGCTGCACTGTGTTACAATTATTTGCTCCCATGATGAAGGCAGTTGCATACAAGACTCCTAGGATATTGAACACGTCTTGCTGCTTACTTCTGATTATAAATGAGGAAAACAAAAAACTCATCAATGAAATGAAACCCTTCCACAAGAATAGGATGCTGACGTGAAGTGTATAATCCTGCTTGATGGCAAATAGTAGGTGCTGAATTGTTACTGGCATAAAATGTCAACCCCTTGATGATTGTTATGAGAACTAGGGATAAAAAATGTTCTTACATAGCCAATATATAGCAACAGAGTAGCTAAGAAATTTCCCTTTCTGCAGGAAATTGAACTTTCTCTGGTTGATTATGAAAAAAGAAAACAACACAAGCAATGTTATTTGTTGATGTTAGTAATTCTATGCAGCCAAAATAAAATAAGGGATCTCAGCAAGAAAAAACAAGGGGGAGAAATTTTATCAAAGTTTCTTGAAGATTTCCATTGTATATCAATCACATAATAGGATATGAAACATAATTGCAGTGAAGGAAACTTAAATTTTTCAAAAGAAATCTAGATCTTGGTGTTAAGAATTGGCAAGTATTCATTCTGATATACATGATCTAAATTGTTTTTTTCTATGTCAAAAATCTCACATATTTTCCAAGGGAACCAATAACAAGTGTTTTTCCTTTTTTTTTATTTTTTGAGAAAATCATCAAGAGAGTTTTGGTTCAGAAAAAAGTAGAGACTTGCAACTCACATCTTTTCAAATTTGTTCCAGAAGATGCTACCAAGTAAAAGACCATCAACTAATGTCATAAAAAACCGTATGGCATTGTATTCAGGGTCTCTCCAATAAGAACAGTGTTGTTTCCAGAAACAAGCTAAGCATTGTGCAATAAAGCTTTGGGGATATTTTGTGGGAAATGAAAGATCCTTGGAATCTGGGGATGGAATGCTCAGTTCCTCGATAACTTGTTGATTTTTCCTGAATATGGCCAACAAAAGATAAATAAGAAGCTGCATTGCTCGAAAAAAAAGGCAGATCAGAAAATCAGTGGATAGCAACATTAGAAGAGTATCTCCCTCTCTTCACTCTTTTTTGAGCAAACCATTAGAAGCATATCTCCTTACCGATAAAGAGGCGAATGATAATAATGCTCTGCAAAATCCATATTTAAGAAAGATTCAACTGAAGGAGAACTTATTTCCAACATCCATGTTGCAGGATTCTGCCCATCACTTATTTTTGGAACTCCTGGAATAGCCTGAAACAGAATTACATTGGTAAAAAGCAGACAATAGAGTTCCAAACTTTGTGGAAGTAGTTGTTAACAGTTGACCCTAAGCATAACGACCATTATAATTACAAGATATAACATATCACAAAAATAAAGATAAAATAAAACAATGAAAGAAAGTATCGGAAATAAAAAAAATCCTGTTAGGTCTTCATATTTTGAAATTTCTTGCAAGTGACTAATTAACCTATTCATCCAAAAATAATGTAAAATACTCATCCATTGAAAAAGTAAAATAAAAGGGAGTCCAGATCAAGCCAAGAACAAATATTGCGTTAAGAGTATGCATGGATATTATTACTTCAAAAACAAGCAATGGATGCAATGATAAAATTGTGATGCTAAATAACACTAATTTTGTGGAAGCTACATGGAAGGACCCAACAATATGCAGCAGGTACCCTTGCAATTCAAACAAAACTTACTTCAAAGTACTCAATTAGATCAGCAGAATGATGGCCAAGAGGTCCTGCATAAATGATCCGTCCTCCCCTTTTCATCAGGAGTAGCTGGAAATACAGCAATATTAGGATCCCTGAGAAGCTTAGAGTAGGCGCTGAGAAACGACATATGACAAGAAACACATAGAAATAACATCAAACCTCATCAAAAGCTTCAAAAATATCAATACTAGGTTGGTGGATTGTGCAGACAACAGTTCGCCCAGTGTCCACCGTATTTCTCACAGTCCGCATGACGATAGCTGCAGCTCTGGCATCAAGGCCAGATGTTGGCTCATCCATGAAAATGATCGATGGATTGGACACCAACTCTACAGCAATTGTAAGCCTCTTTCTTTGTTGAGTTGATAGACCATCTACCCCAGGAAGGCCCACCAAAGCATCTCGTAACAGATTAAGCTCAACCAATTCCATAACTTCTTCTACAAACATCTAAACAAAACAATAACTAAGCACTATATACAGACATCAAAATTAGGAGTACATTCAGTATGCAATGAAGATGTCATAACTTGCCTGCACAGCCAAGCATTGCTTTCTCAGTTAGAATGTAAGAAAAAATTAGCTACAGAAAGTACAGTTTAGATCCGAAAGAATGGAACTACAAACAGGGGCTTCAATGATTCACTGACAGCAGTCATAATAGGTTATTCAAGCAACTAATTGGACACTAGACATATCAATGACCTACTTGAGGGCAATAATAACCTATTTCACAGTAATTCTGTGGTCTGCTATTACATAGATTAAACACTCCTGCAAAGTTCAGTCAGAAGCAATTATGAAACCAAAGAAATTGGCTTAACTAAAGGGTGTTGCATGACAAAGAGAACAACAAAAATTCTATTTCATAGTTCATAATTACTATTTGAGCCACACTTGTACAGAGTGATAGCTACAAATAATTTATTGTGAACATAGAACTCCAAAGGGAGGTTATCCTGGCTAAGTGACCAAGGGTCACATAATCACTTACTAATGGATTCTCAACAAGAATATAGCCAAAACTTCACTTCAACATATACAGACAAATAAAACAAGAGAAGCAGTCCAATTGTGCTACAATCTTCATTGCATCATTCTACTGCTAAAAAAGTGATAAAGTAAACAGTAAGGTTTTCTAATAAAGATTGAGGTTATGAAAATCAGCAAACTGAAAAACACGACTTTATTTGCAGATACCTACCTCGATATCAGGTTTGGACTCTGGAGTTTACCAAGATATAACATTCTTCAAGAATGAGCAAGATATAACATAATGAGCTGTTATATCACCCAAGGTGAAACAACAAAAAATATTAGCATTTGATGATCATGACTTACTGTTTAGAAGTATGAATGAGCTTTTAATGTGAACATAGAAAGAAAGCAAAAATAAACAAAAAAAGAGGGAAAAGATAACATGCCTTTTGTGTCTCCTTGCCTATTGCTGAGTGTAGACGTAAGCATGCAGAGTACATAAGAGATTCATAGACAGTAATATGAGGTGAATGGATATCATTCTGCTCACAATAACCACAAACTCGAGCAAATGTTGCTTGCTTTTTAGAGTAACCAGAAATCCTAACACTCCCTTCAATATAACCTCCTGTCTTCCTTCCCGCCAACACATCCATCAATGTAGTCTTTCCAGCTCCACTAACACCAACTAGTGCAGAAAGAACACCAGGTCTGAAGGCACCACTGACATCAGAAAGAAGCTGTAGATGATTTTCCTCAATTCCCTGGCTCTTCATATCCTAAAAGAACAGGAAAAACATAAAGCAAGGGATTTAGTTTTATAAAAAATAATGTCAATTAAAAGTAACCATTGAATGGTTAGGACTCTGAACAGAACAGATAAATAGACATGTTTGTTCAGCTCCCTTCTCACAAGCAAGTTTGTTAAACATAAAATCCTGGAGAACTTCATGCAAGATTGGGACATAAAAACAAAGTAGGAATTATAACCTACCAATGACATAGGCAATAAAGATTAGTCCCATATTATGTTTACATTATAGAATATTTCATGCTTACTTAAAAATTATAGATTGTTTCATGAAATAGAGAAAAGGCCTATCCTTGATCAAACCAAAAAAATGAAGCCAATTAGAAAGCCTAAGAGAACCATAAAGTCTAAAAGATACAGACATTAGTGGAACAGATTATGCTTTGAAGAAAGTGTGTGTCTCTCTCTTTCTGTGTATTTTACCCAAAGATATCAAGTATAAGGCAAGCAGCAAACCAAGAACCTGGGGTTCCAACAGGAGTTTATTATAACTCTTCCTCTCATTTCCATAAACAAATTCACTATTTTCTTTTAAAAAAACTATGTTCTCAAATGCTGGCAACAAATGGAAAGTACTTCATGCAAACCAACCTGAATAACAATAAACATATGGTGGTAATCTCACAATTACATCAATTACATCAATTTAAGCAAGCTGGTTGACCTTATCAACTCATACTCATGAAAGACTGACTCAAATGAATGATCAAAATCAATAGTGGATTGCATATTCCCTATCAACAATTCTTAGAGCTTGGTTCCAGTTAGTTAGATGAAACCAGTTCAACATAGAACTCCAGAGCTACTCTAGTTGCAATTCTCATATATCGGATGTCCTAAGTAGGAATTGGTGCAGCAAGCCAAGCCTTGTAACACTAAAGTAATTGTATCTGCCAATATCAAACAACTTGCATGAGGAAAAATAGTTGGAATTACTACATAACCATATTTAGTTACTCGTACATATTTTGAATGACTTACAGCAGGCATGTCCACATAGTAGTTCACATGATTGAAGGTGAGAGAAAGAGGCCGGAAAGGTAAAGCCATCCCTTTTTTAGCTTGAGAGTTCATTTTACAGGCAGCCTCAGAACTCTGGCTTTCAACAGTGGTTGGCACATTGACATCTGCAGTTCATAAATAACACAAAGAATATATAAAGGGTCAACATCCCCAAGTGATTAGGCACTCAAGTTGGAGAAGCAGAACAATAGAATGGGAAAAATAATAGGCATGTTTCCATAAGGGACAATCTGAAACTTAGCCTGGACTGGCCACTACCAAATTGCAAGTTTGAGTTTGAAAATTCTAGTAGTTGTGTGTCTTTACTGAAAAGCAGACGTCAAAGGTCCAATATAAATTGAAAAGCCATGACATGTACAACTATTGTCCATTATAATACTAAAATTAGGCTTATGATACAAAAGGCAAAAATACTACCTCCAATGCTAGGTGCAGTAGATGCTGCACTGTTCTTCGCCATTTCAGAGGATTGTTGATCACATTGAGTTAAGTTCTTCAAGTTGCAGCTATCAGTATCCTCACTTGGGACAAAAGCTTGAGAATTTCCAGAAGCTACAAAGAAGAAAATTACCTCATCAAGACACCTTCCAAGAGAATGAGATGACAAACATGTACAGAAAGTGAGGATATAGGACTTACGATTTAAATATTCCAGAGCGAAAATAAAACAAATGTTGAAAACAAAAGAAAACCCAATGAGAGCTCCAATAGAAATCCAATACCAGTGGGCATCTGAGAACAAGCCTCGGGATTTGAGAATGGCCTTTCCTATCGTTGGTGAATCAATATTGGTGTCATTGTTTGCCTATGGAAGAAGAAATATGAAAGCATATCAAACTCAATGAAGCCACTCATATAAATAGGATTAAACAGCAGAATCCGTGAAAGAACCAGTTAACATAGAAAACTCACAATGTTCCATCTGGGATCAAGAAATTCATTGATAGATATGGCATTCTGCCCATACATCATTGGAGAAGTCCAGTACCCCCATATCCACCATGGTTGAATATCATCTATTTATGCAAGAGAACACATGAAGTACATTCAATGTCAAAAGATGCCCATAGTTCAACTCTAATATGAAATTTTAAAATTTGAAAGTTCTTTCATTTGGACCAAAAATATACTTTTAACTGGAAAAACAATAGCCAATGTGTCAAAAATAAAGTAATAAACTTTCTGAAAACCTTTAGAGATGACAAAGCCCCCTAGCACAAAAATTATGAGCAATACAAAGGTTCCAAACGTATAGGCAACAACCATAGTTCTTCCAGCAGCAGCAATGAACCGGAACAGAGACAAGGCCATTTGGTGTGTGAAGAAGAATGCCAAAAATTGTCGAAAAAACCTGAAGAACAAAATAGACAAGTTTCAAATATGAAAGATGTGCAGTGACAAATAAAGAATTACAAAATCAAGTTCTATAAAAACTTAGTGTTCCAACAAAAAATATGAAGCATCTGAAAACAGAGAAGGCAAACTCCATTGGTGCCAAAACAAAGATAAAGATACTATAACACTTGAGGTGTTTACCGGCTTGCAGCAGGGGCAAAACCAATAGTATAATACGTGAGAATAACCCAGATTCCAGATTCTAAAAGTGAGATAGGAACCTTTAGAAGCCAATATGACAACCCAAAAGCCCAAGGTGGATAAAACAGGAAATCCCTCTGTTTGTAGAAAACAGGAAGTCTGTCTACAGTCATCGCCAGCTCAGCCATCCCATTAAACATAATGCTGACCATCCCTAAAAATAGAGCACCAAAGTACTTTCCACCATCAGAAATTGTTTCATGGTGCATGTCTGTCCTAAGAAACAAAGTCGCACCCATCATTGACAGTATTGTGAGTTGTGTAGTTTTGAATACATAGACAAAGGAATTACGCTTCATCAGCAACCATTCTCTTGAAAAGCATGCTTTGAAAAGCTCCCAACTAGATATGGCATACTTCTTCATCGTCAATGCAAAGGGATGGGCTCTAGATTTATCATAAGGAATACTTAAATTTTCTGAAAGTTGTTGACCAATATAAAATGATTTAAATGATTGGGCGAACTCAGAAACTGAGATATATCTGTAGGGCTGGTTCCTAAAAAACCAGTATTGCTGCTGATCTTTCTCCGAAGTTACCTCTTGAAGAAAGTCAGCAACTGCTTTCCTTTGAGGACATTTGAAGCCCATGAACTCAAAAAAGTCAAGAATTTTCTCACGTGAACCTTGGTATACAATCTGTCCCTCAGACAGTAGGATAATATCATCAAAAAGATCAAATGTCTCCGGTGCAGGCTGAAGAAGAGAGATAATCACTGTTCCATCCATGACATGAACCATCTGCCTGATGAATTTAACAATATGAAAGGTAGTGGAGCTGTCAAGTCCATTTGATATTTCATCCATGAAAAGCGCCCTTGCAGGTCCAGCCAACATTTCTCCTGCAACAAGGTAAAGTGCTTTAGACCCTTCCTGTTTCAACTATCTCATATTTTATGGAATCTGTATGTCAGAGTTATGGCCATATGCAAAAGCAAGTTGCTTACCCAAACAGTGGCTCATGTTGTAGAAGAAAATAAATTTTGGCCAGTTGAGCTCATGAAACTTTGTTATTACAACACATACATGTGACCTAATATCAGATGATAGCCGTATCAGAAGCACCTTTTTTCCATTTTGCAAATGAATAGTGTTGTACAGCTGACACATTATTATCATGGTAATCCCTTGGTGAGAACCACTCTAGTTTTCAGCTATTTTTTTCCTTTACAGTAGTCAATGATTCTGTGTGAAACAATGTCATCATATCACTTGAATGTGCATATGCATTAGAGTATGCTCAAGTCTAATGAGGTATTTGACAATTTGTGATCATATTGCTTTTCATATGTCCCAAACATGTGTGCTAAGCAGTCAACATCAACATAAGGAGTATTGATTAATACATAATCATCTTGACTTGAGTTCCCGCAATCAGTTTACATATGGCTGCATGAGCTGCACCACAAAAGCATGCTTCACTGAAGTAACAAAATGCATAAAATTACTAAAGCCAGAAGATAATTTATGCTTTGTTTAATCAATGGTAAATATCTGAATATAAGAAATGATTAAATAGCCTTCTATCTGAAAATTGAATCATCTGCAATGATAAAACCTGCATATTTTTCAGCTGGGAATTTAACATTTGTGCAAAGCTTGACTCAGTTTCTGGTTTTAGAATAAGTAACAGTAGTCCTCTTCTTGAGCAAATGATTGGCATGAAATGTGTCAGTTAAAATAGAAAAGCAATATACAAAAGTAATGTGAATAAGGAATACTGATACCAGTTGTTACACGCTTCCTTTGCCCACCAGAAATCCCTTGCCTCATCCCGTCTCCAACCAGTATGTCTGCACATACATCCAAACCAAGTACCTGCAGTGCAGCAAATTTAGGAGCCAAACTTGCATTGGAGTATACAACAACATAGCATGCTCTTTATGCACTATCAAGTGTCTCAAACCTTAAGGATATAATCAGTTGCTACAGTGGTCTTTTGACCTTCTATCGCAGTCGCCTTCATGAAAGCATCAATCTCAGGATCTGGTTTGATGCCTGCGTCCTTCTCTCGCCTTGACAACTCAGACAGAATTTCACATCTAGTTCCACTGCCCAAGCACCGAGCAGAAAAATCAAGGGTCTCCCTAACTGTCATCTCACCATTATGAAGGTCCTGCTGACAAATGTATGCACAAGTTCTTTGTGGGACAAATTCCGATAATTCATGTCCACAATACGTGATTTTACCAGATGCCTGACAGAAATATGATACTTGTTATGGACCAACTTTAAAGTGGCAGTACATACGCTCTTAAATAACATAATGAATAACTAGAAGATGAATGAACATATATGTAATGTACAACTGTATGAGCATGTAGAAGTGTGCTAACCCTTAGTGTTTTATCAAGCTTCCCAGCAAGAGAGAGTAGAAGTGTTGTTTTCCCTGAGCTTGGAGGTCCCAGAAGTAATGTCATCCTGACAACGACTCCAGTGTTAAAGAATGCCTTAATAGCAGGATTGGCTTTTCCCCAATCAACATGCATGTTAATGAGGCAGAAACAAACAGATTTACACAAATTAAATTCATTTTATCAGAGCAAAATCCTTTAAAGTTCATCTGATCTTTTTACTCAAAAGAAATAAGGTCCGTTGCAACACATATAACTATTCGATTCTATTATATCAGCTAATTAAATAAATGAATGAAACATCCAAGGCAAAAGATCTAAAAGGAAAGGAATGATTTCAATAACAAAACTTTGTATATGTACCTAGATGGCATCAGGATTCCGCTAACACCTCTTAGTATCTTGTTGATTCTTTTCTTAGATGGAGAAAGCCCAGCAAACCCAACAATTCCCTGCAAGAATATCCACAACACTTGCCAAAATGAAAAGTGGTCGTCAAAATATATCAGAACGTCAATGAAACGAGTTTAAAAACAGGTCCCAGACAAGCAAATTCTTTTTTTTTTTTTGGAAAAATCCCTCCTTTGCATGGAACAGCTAGCATGCAGTGGGAAACCCCAATTTCCTAACAAGATAAATTTTGTATGGAAATACAACACAAAAAAACATTTAAACATATCAGCTGAGAACGAAGGCAGTACATTCAAAATTTCTTCAGAACAGAAATAAAATCAACAATAATATGACCAATCCTTATTAACTCAGGCAATTAATTAAGGTACAGCCCACAATCCAATTACATTTTTAAGAGTGATGTAGAACAGATACGATAAAAAAAAAGAAAAAAAAGAAGAAAAAGTTACACCTCTAGTGTGTTCAATGTGGCATTTAGCAGAGTCGGAAGCGACCTGCTCGCAGCGTATGCATCAGCCTCCACGGATAGACTCTCAAAACGCACCTCAATCTTTGGAAGCTCTATTCCGACCCTGTTTCAATAATATTTTACAGTTAAAAGGAGTGCAAAGCTTATAAATCGAGAAAAACGTGGAAAAAAGAGGGGTCTCTTATCCGAACTGGTCGATCCGGGCTTTGAGCAGGCGAAGAAACCGTTCGTTATCTTCCTCCACGATCTTGAGAATCTGGTCCATGAGAATCTTCTTCTCCTGATTCCGGAGCCTCCGGAAATCGACCTGGTTGCTGGAAACGTTTCCATTCTCGTCGAACTGCCGTAGAATCCCCTTGGTTAAGCGATTGTAGGTGGGGAGTTTCTCCAAAACGGCACATTTGAGCGCCTCGTCGTCGTCCACCTCCGACACAGTCCTTCTGAAGACTTGGGTGGGATCCCGGCAGGTCCCTGTGGACCAGCTTCTCCTGCTCCCGCTCGAAGCGGCCAGCTCGTCGGCGGCCATCGCGAACAAACCAAAATGTTCCTCCAAATCCTAATGGATGACTCTATAGAGCGAACGGAGGCCAGCAGGAGCCCAGCTCGTCGGAGAAGAAATGTGGTTGATCTGGCGAATGGATAGAGGGTGGAGCGGAAGGGGAGAGGGAGTTCTTATATAGAGAAATCGGAGGGGACGAAGTGGACGGTGGCTCCACAGTAGCCATCGATGCCCGAATTTTTTTATATTTTCTTTGAATTTTGATCTCCATTTCTGTCTCTCGAGGCAGGTTTTCATCCGCGTCGCTCCGCGCGGGAAGAAGACGGGGGTGGTGAAGTCCGGGAGGGGAAGAAAGCGGAGGAAGAAGCCGAGGTTTTCATCTACAACTCACGTGACTTGCACCGCACGGGCTAGATTTACACGGATACCCCTTTATATTTTAGATGAAGAGAATTTGCACAAACGCCCAATACTTTGTTAAAAATTTGAATGAAGTTCAGTTAATAATAAACAAATTAATAAGTTTGGCTGATTATATGAGAATGCTAGTCAAAAGCTCTTGGATGACGTGATTTCTCCGAACTAACCAACAGTTTTTTTTTTTAGTTTGTTGGAGAGAAAGAGACGGAGAACCTAACTAACGAGCGACTCTTGGCTTTTTTTTTTTTTTTTTTTTTCGTCTTTGCTTTCGGAATCTCAACTGAAATCCATTTTTTTTTCTGAAATTAAAAAAAAAAAAAACAAATGCATATGTAGTCCTTGTTGCTGTATTTTATATGTCGATATTTCCCGTTGAGCCATCAATATCCATCGCGCGTAATGCGTGTCTTCTAGAACATCAACGAGTAGCCCGCGAGTGCAGTGGAAAGTCTTGCATTACTAATGAACGAGTTGGCTTCGAAGAATCAACCGAGGTTGGAACGAATTTTAGATGTGCTTGCGTCACCTCGTGCGGGTCTTAAAATGGACCGAAAGCGATTTTGAATGGTCTATCTCTTCTTGGTTCATCTCGAACCGGCAAATAAAAACAATTTCCAAAAAAAAGTATTTTGCATATTCTTTCTTATAAATTACCGAAATTACATGTACTTTTTTATAAATTGAAAAATTACATTAAACTTTTTTGTTTGCAGATTGAATTATATAAAATTCCTCTAGTTTGAATCTTTTTTGACAATTTTAAAAGCTATAAAAAATATCATATATAATTTTACTAGTTTTGTATTTTTTCTAAATTTTATAAAATTACAAATGCTCTTCTGATAAGAGTCTACATCTTGTTTTTTTTTCATTGATTGTTCAAAATTTTCAGAACTCATAATTCGAATAATAACAAACTAAAAAACCTAGTGGATTGAAACCCATTTATTTGACAATTTAAGAAAATTCAAAATTCAAATGACAATCAAAAAACAAAAATCATATAAATACACATTAAGAAATATGCAGGTAACATCTAATGCAATCGCTATTATTTAAAACTCAAATAGTAAATGCATGACAGCGCCATTGACGAATTAGTCTAAGTGCATTGTAGTTTGACATCGTAGTATTGTAAAGTATAGCTTGTAAGAAATTCATGGAACATGCCATTGATAATCCAGAAACATTCATATTAGATCTTTGAGAAAAATGAATAACACGGAAGCGTATCTGATTCCATTGGGTAGATTAATGAAGTTTGAAACCCGATCAAGTCCACTACGCTCCGGCTGCGAAGAAGGCGAAGTCACCGGAGGCGGTGCTTAGGAAGAAGATGGCGGCGCTGGAGGAGTTAGGTTTTGGGAGGAGGTCTTCTGACTGTTTTGAATTTGACGACTGATGGATGTCTCTCAGGGTTTTCTCAATCCCTCTTTCTTTATATATTAAATTCCACAGTCAGGGACCACACCAATAAATCTTAATGGGTTAACCATACCCATAAATCTTAATGGGTTAATTGTTAATCAGTCCATCAATAATTAACAATTAAACCCCAGGAATTCTACACATTTATAATTCAGCCACCACACTTATATTTTAGATGACAAGGACCCTAAATTAAATAGATCACCTCAATTTGGTCCTTATACCATATAATAGAAATATATATACAATAACTTCATGCAATACATGTACGTCTACATGTCTTTATGCATAAATGTACATGATTTATAGTCCAAATTCTAACAATCTCCCACTTGGACTATATATAACCATGTACATATAACTTCCATTGTATATACATCTCTACATCTTTAATGTGTACACAACTAGAAAAGTCATCTAAACCGATTCCGTCCATTAGTCTCACTAACACAAGGACCAAAGAGGCAGTCGTTGCTATTGTTTGCAACTAAACCCACATTAATCTCATGCATCAATTTAACTAAATGACATAAATCAAGTATGGATATGTAGCATGGAAATTACATGTAATGTGATCTGCACATGTCTATTTCCAACTGGTCCAACTTTAACCAAATGACATCAAAATTCAAAGTAAACAATGAAAACTGAAAATAACTGAATAATTTATTAATGTCATGACATTAAGTACAGTACCAAGCATAAATAAAAACACAAACTCCCACTAAATCAAATGGCATCAAATGCAACAACACCCATATTTGTAACATGATCATGAAAGACCTTGGGTGCTAATGCCTTAGTGAGCGGATCTGCAATCATAGAGTTTGTTCCCACATGCTCAATACTAATTAACCCACTCTGAATTCTTTCCTTCACAACAAGGAACTTAATATCTATATGCTTAGATTTTGAAGAGCTCCTGTTGTTATTTGAGTACAAGACTGTTGCTCTACTGTCACAGTGCAACTTAAGTGGCCTTTCAATACCATTAACTATTTACAGTCCTGAAACAAAGTTTCGCAGCCACATAGCTTGATTAGATGCCTCATGACAAGCTACAAATTCAGCCTCCATAGTGGAAGATGCAACGAGTGTTTGTTTGGCACTCTTCCATGAAACTGCACCTCCAGCTAGCAGAAAAAGATAGCCAGATGTCGATTTACGACTGTCTTGGCATCCAGCAAAATCGGAATCAGAAAACCCAATGATGTCAAGTCTATCCGACTTCCCATATGTGAGCATTAAATCCTTTGTGCTTTGTAAGTATCTGAAGACTCTTTTGGCTGCTACCCAATGTTCTCTTCCTGGATTAGCTTGATATCTACCAAGCATTCCAACAATATATGCGAGGTCCGGACGAGTGCAAACCTGCGCATACATAAAGCTCCCTACCGCTGATGCGTAAGGAATATTTTCCATAAACTTGGAATCAATATCAGTTTTGGGACACTGGTTCAAACTAAATTTATCTCCTTTAGATACGGGGGTATCATGTGGCCTGCAATTTTGCATGCTAAATCGTTTTAATAGACTTTCGATGTAACCCTTCTGTGATAATCCTAAAACTCCTCGTGAACGATCACGATGAATTTGGATCCCTAATACGAAGGATGCTTCACCAAGATCTTTCATTTTAAATTGTTCCGAAAGAAATTTCTTGGTTTCTCGAAGCAGTTCTACATCACTACTAGCAAGCAAAATATCATCCACATATAAGATTAAGAAAATAAATCTACTCCCACTGAACTTATGGTATACACAATATTCAACAGGGTTCACTTTAAACCCAAATGAGAGAACAACCTGATGAAACTTTTGATACCATTGACGGAAGCTTGCTTAAGCCCATAGATGGATTTCTTAAGTTTACAAACCAATTGGCTAGATTTGTTGGAATCCAACCCCTCCGATTGTAACATATAAATTGTTTCCTCAATGTCTCCATTAAGAAAAGCGGTCTTTACATCCATCTGATGTAACTCAAGATCAAAATGCGCTACAAGTGTCATGATGATCCTAAAAGAGTCTTTCGAAGAAACTGGAGAGAAAGTCTCGTTATAGTCAATGCCTTCCTTTTGGGTGAATCCTTTGGCGACAAGACGAGCTTTATATCTTTCTACATTACCTTGTGAATCCCTTTTGGTTTTAAAAATCCATTTACAACCAATAGGTTTCACACCTTCAGGCAATGAAACAAGATCCCAAACGTCATTGTCTTTCATGGATTGCATTTCCTCACCCATGGCATTAATCCACTTTTGAGAGTTGGAACCATTGACTGCTTCATGGAAGGTGAGTGGATCCTCTCCCTCTAAGCCAATGTTATTCTCATGTTCCTGAAGAAAAACAACATAATCATCTGAAATTGCTTTTCTCCTTTCTCTAGTGGATCTTCTTAAAGGCACAGGCTCTTCTTGAATTTGAGTATGTTGAGTTTGATCCACATTTTCCTCATGTATAATGGATTGAGGAATAACTGGATGATCTTGATGAGTTGGAAGTTCAGCATTGTCTTGGATTTGTGCCGGATGTTGTTGAATCATGTTAGGAATGAAAGCTTGATCATGATCAACAACTACTGTAGGAAAAGGAATATTTTCCAACTCCTCCTCAAACACAAAACCTTTAACATTATCTTCCCCCCCAAACTCAACATCCTCAAAGAACCGAGCATTTCCCGTCTCAAAAAATGTTCTTGTTTTAGGATCGTAGAATTTAAATCCCCGTGATCTTTCAGCATATCCTACAAAATAACTACTAACAGTTCTTGCATCCAGTTTCTTTTCATTTGGCTTATAAGGCCTTGCTTCAGCTGGACATCCCCAAACTCGTAAGTGCTTTAAGACAGGTTTCTTACCCGTCCATAACTCATAAGGGGTTTTGTTAGCAGCTTTTGTAGGAACTCTATTGAGAATATACATTGCGGTCTTTAATGCATCTCCCCATAGTGAGTGAGGTAAAGTTGTACGACAAATCATACTTCGTACCATATCCTTAAGGGTTCTATTTCGTCTCTCAGCTACACCATTCATGTTCGGAGAACCCGGCATGGTGTATTGAGGAACGATCCCACACTCACTAAGAAATCTAGCAAATGGACCTGGACGTTGTTCACCTGATCCGTCGTACCTTCCGTAGTATTCACCACCACGATCAGATCTTATAGCCTTAATTGATATACCATGTTGGTTTTCAACTTCGGCTTTGAACAACTTAAAAACATCCAATGCTTGTGATTTCTCATGAATTAAATATAGGTAGCCATATCGAGAGTAATCATCAATGAATGTGATAAAATATTGTTGACCATTCCAAGAAGCTGTAGGGAACGGTCCACAAATATTTGTATGTATCAAGTCTAAGACTTCCTTAGCTCTCTCAGCTCCTATTTTGCTCTTATTTGTTGTTTTTCCCTTTATACACTCAACACAAATATTATGATATTAATCATCAAGTTTTTCAAGAATTCCTTCTGACACAAGTCTGTCAATTCTCCTTGTAGAGATATGACCCAAACGCTTATGCCATAATTTAAAGGAATTTTCATTTGAAAATTTGCGTTTAGTGCCTTTTGTTTCAGTATTATGGGATTCACTGTATGAACTTTCTATATGAAGCAAATAAAGGTTGTCATTATCAGTTAAATGACTGGTTCCATACAACACAGAATTAAAATAGATATCGCATTTTCTATTACTAAATGAACAAATAAATCCTTCTTTGTCCAAAATAGAAATTGATATCAAATTCCGTCTAAAAGACGGTACAATAAATGTGTTATTTAATTCTAAATAAAAACCAGTACGTAATAACAACCGAAAAGTCCCAATGCCCACAACTTCAATCCCTTTTCCAGCCCCCATATAGATGTATTTCTCGTCATCATTTGGCTGTCGGGAGTTCAGGCAACCCTGCATAGATATACTTATGTGAGTTGTGGTAGCCGAATCCAACCACCAAGTATATCTAGGTACTGAAACTAAATTAACTTCTGAATTAACAAGAGCAAAAGATGTACCTTTCTTTACTCGTCAAGCGTGAAATTTGGCACAATCTTTCTTAAAATGGGAAGAGTCATTGCAAAAGAAGCATTTCTTTTCCTTATGTCCCTCAGACGTGTTTTTCTGCTTCTTTTGCAGTTCCTCCACCGCAACATCTTTAGTTTTTCTTTTATTGCCTTTTCCGTAAGAAGATGATGCCAAATGAGCACTCTCGGTTTTATTGTGTTTCATCCTGTCTTCCTCTTGCACTAAATGAGAAATGAGCTCATTCATTGTCCATTTCTCCTTCTGACAATTATAGCTCACTTCAAATTGACTGAATTGCGGAGGAAGAGAAATCAACACTAAATGAATGAGCAAGTCTTCCGAAGCTCTAATTTTAGTGTTTTTAATTTCCCTGTAATATTAAACAATTCGAGAATATACTCCCTTATGTTCCCGTTACCCTTGTACCTCATGGAAACAAGTTTTCTTAAGGCTGCACTTGTTTCCGCCTTATCGCTTTTCATATAGCGCTTTTCAAGGGTTTCAAGTAACCTTTTAGCATCAGTCTCCTCAGACATAGTGTCCAAAAACGTCTCTGGGATAGCATTTTTCATTATCATAAGACTCAAGCGGTTAGAGCGTTCCCACCTCTCAAAAGTTCTCCTAAGAGGTGCAGGACGTGGCTCCCTCAATGCTAGGTCAAGTTCCATACATCCCAAGACTATAGTTACCTTATTTTTCCAAGTCTTAAAATTGCTCCCATTGAGCACTGGAATGCCATTGATATTGGCAGTGACAGCAGAATCATTCACAAAGTCAACTGAAAGAGAACAAAAATTCAAAACACAATCTGCTCACAAAAAGAGATTAAATCTCATCTCAAGATACCTAGCACAACATTGAAATTAAGTCTTTGGACAAAATTCAATTTGTAAGTGGTACTCTTGGTGTGGCAATCAAATATTGACAATAAAATCCTGTCAAATAATAAGCCTTTCTTTGGACCGACTTATTACCCACATGGATAAAACCAAATAATTGTCACATATTTATTACCACAAATATGCTTTAATTTCGGCCAAATAATAACCTTCCTTTGGGCCGGTTATTACCCGCATGAAACTTCAATCATATAATGTCTGCTTTAATTTCGGCCAAATAATAACTTTCCTTTGGACCGGTTATTACCCGCATGAAACTTCAAGCATGTATTGTCTGTTTTAGTTTCGGCCAAATAATAACCTTCCTTTGGGCCGGTTATTACCCGCATGAAACTTCAAGCATGTAATGTCTGCTTTAATTTCGGCCAAATAATAACCTTCCTTTGGGCCGGTTATTACCCGCATGAAACTTCAAGCATGTATTGCCTGCTTTAATTTCGGCCAAATAATAACCTTCCTTTGGGCCGGTTATTACCCGCATGAAACTTCAAGCATGTATTGCATTAAGCCAAAACCATAATCAATTGCATTAATCAAAACCATAATCAGCTTAAACTAAACTTAAACCAAAACCAACTTTAATTAAACTAAAACCAAAACTAATCATCTTCTCCATCTTCGAACCCTAATCGCCGCCGCCGCCGCCAGGCCCACGCCGTCCGGCCGCCCCGACGCCACGCCGCCGTCTCCGCTGCCGGCCGCCGCAGCCCGAACCGCCTGCGCAGCAGCACGCCAGCGGACCCGCGCGCCGCCGCAGCCCGAGCCGCCTGCGCAGTAGCACGCCAGCGAACCCCGGCCTACGCGGTCGTGCGCACGCCACCGGCTGCTCCCGACGGGTCCATGCTGCCTGCGCACGACGCCCGCTCGCAGCAGCGCCGCACGCTGCCGCTGCACGCCGCCGCCTCCGCTGCCGGACCGCACGCTGCCGAACCGCACGACGCCTCCGCTGCCGGACCGCACGCCGCCGAACCGCACGACGCCTCCGCTGCCGGACCGCACGCCGCCGCCTCCGCTGCCGGCCGCCGGAGCACAGCGGACGATCGGGAAGAAGATGGAGATTTTTACAAGTTTAATTCTAATTTTCTATTCTCAAAAACCCAACATGAAACCTGGCTCTGATGCCAATTGTAAGAAATTCATGGAACATGCCATTGATAATCCAGAAACATTCATGTTAGATCTTTGAGAAAAATGAAGAACACGGAAGCGTACCTGATTCCATTGGATAGATTAATGAAGCCTGAAACCCGATCAAGTCCACTGCGCTCCGGCTGCGAAGAAGGCGAAGTCACCGGAGGCGGTGCTTAGGAAGAAGATGGCGGCGCTGGAGGAGTTAGGTTTTGGGAGGAGGTCTTCTGACTGTTTGAAATTTGACGACTGATGAATGTTTCTCAGGGTTTTCTCAATCCCTCTTTCTTTATATACCAAATTCCACAGTCAGGGACCACACCAATAAATCTTAATGGGTTAACCATACCCATAAATCTTAATGGGTTAATTGTTAATCAGTCCATCAATAATTAACAATTAAATCCCAGGAATTCTACACATTTATAATTCAGCCACCACACTTATATTTTAGATGACAATGACCCTAAATTAAATAGATCACCTCAATTTGGTCCTTATACCATATAATAGAAATATATATACAATAACTTCATGCAATACATGTACGTCTACATGTCTTTATGCATAAATGTACATGATTTATAGTTCAAATTCTAACATAGCTATCAAGTGAATTGAGGAGCAGAACCACGTGGAAATCCATTTTTCAAAAAAAAATATATTTGAATTCTATTGCATTATTGGAACTGACCCAATTAATTTGATTTTGTATTTAAATTATTGTGTAATTGGAGACCGAAAAAACATCTAAGTCTCTTATGATTTAGGATCAATATCATTTTATTTTCACTGACCTAACATCTAAACATCAAAAAGATAATTACAGTAACTTTATTTTACTTTAAAAAAAAATCAAATTATCATATTATTATTATATTTATTCATAAAATCTTAATAAAAAATATATCTAATGGTATAATAGTTTTAAAAAGTATACATTATTTACTAACTATACTAATATTTAAATATCAAAAATTTGACAAAATTATTTTTTTATATTTTAATTTTGATATTAAATTTAATATGAACATCGTCAAACCAAACAGTATTATAATACCTAAGAAATAAGTCGGCAACAGGAGGCTACAACAGCCCCTCGCGACTTGCATCGTATTCAACGACAGAAAAATGACCCGATTTCGTCAAAGAAATTGCACAAAATCCCATTAGAGAACATGGGCAAACAAAAATTCTAAAATGGATTGGAGTTTGTTGATAATAAATTTATACATTATATCCCTTATTGTATGGATACCTATATATTGAATCGAGAGTATTTTCATCTTTTCATAATTTTGAATAAAAAGTAAACATAAGATTTGGATGATGAGAATTTTTTTGCATGAACAGTGAATTAAAAACAATTATGCGTAATTTCAATATTTTACAAAGAGAGATATATATATAAAACACATGTATTTTATATCAAGTTATTTTCATCTTTCATAATCTCAATTAAAAATTAACTCAGGATTTGAACGATAATATTTTTTTGCACCAATGATGAATTAAATTGTTATATGTAGTTTTTAATTTACGAAAACGTATATATCATTTTGGTAATTTACAGCAAAACATCAATTTTTAAATTAAACAATTATTTTATAGAATATACACTTAAGCCGTAAAGGTTTTTCATATTTTTTAAAATTTTCATTCAATCTCTTTGCATAATCAAGTTCTTTATACAACTAATAATCTGTGCTATTATTTTTCTAATTATATAAGCATAATTAATATAAAATGATTAAAAATTATATATATATATATATATGTAAATTTAAATTTAAATATTAGATCAAAACTAATATCCAATTTCTAGCTATATAGTATACCACTGCACCAAACAATACCCATCATTTAAAATATCAATTAAAAATATTTTTTAAAAAAATTAATTTGATTTTACCAACTCAAATTAATATAAAAAATTAAATTATTTTTCATTTAATTTTAGTTTGAAGAATTATTAAATTAATATAAAAAATAAGTTATCTTATTGAAATTCATTTTTATGAAATCAAAAATTTCGGATTCAATTTTATCATATCAATTGTCTGAGATAAAATCAAATAAGAATAATTTAAATTTTTATATTAATTTAATTAAAAAAATTAAATTAAATCAAAATAATTTTTAATATTTTAATTGAGATAATTTTTATAAATGTATAATATTGGACGAGTAATTTTTTATTAATAGTGATAAAATAAGTAATTTTTTATAAATTCACAATAAAATAGATAACTTATTGTTAAAAAACTCTTATTAAAATTATATTATTTGATTTGATTTGTGATATTTTGTTTTGCTTTAGATTATTTATTACCAGATTTGATTATACTTTCTAAATTAATATATTTTGATTTTTGAATTTCTTTTAATTATAGTTGTCCAACTACATATATTTGTATTCATAAATTATTAGAATATTCATTCAATAGAACAGAATAATTATATAGAAATCAAGATCTCATGAAAAGAATAATAACGAATTTGAATTCGAGTTTTTTATTTTGAAAAATTGTTCTCGGTTCAGAATTAAATCTAATTTGTATAAAATTCAGTGGGCATTTTGAAAAATATATGTATAACTGGGTTATTTACTTATTTTTCGGTTCTAGATGAATCCTACCAAAACAGGGGACTTGCGAAGCACGTGCTCGTTAACCACATGTCCGAATCGGATTGGCTCTTTTAATGTCGGCCAAAAAAAAAAAAAAATGGTGAAGTTCGCTGTGCGATCCGACTCCCCGCTCCCCACGCTCCTTTTCTTCTTCTTCTTCAAGCTTCGTCTTATTCGTCCCCTTTTCTTATCCTCCTCCTTCTCCTTCCCCCTTCGCGCCTGAGCCGCAGATCTACATCCATTTCCTCTTATGATCCTCGATTTCTCCCTATCCTTCGTCCCCTGTACCGGCTTCGATTTGACGGGGATCCGGCGGCCCTTGTAGGGTTCCGTCGGCTGATCCGGATTCACTCCGGCGGGGGCGGTTCCTTAGGTTCTATGGCAGCAAGATCGTGATCCATGTCGTCTGGATGCAGTTCCTGCTCGAATTGCTCCTGTTCCCTGTTTCCGTTCTAGGGTTTTTGTCGGCTCCGCTGATTCTAGGGTAAGTTTTCTCGGCTTGATCTTCCCCTGCTTCTTCCGGATTTTGATCCTTTTTTTCTCCTTCCTCTGTTTCATGTTGTGATTCCGTAAGTGGATTTCTTCGTTGTCTTTTACTTCGATTCTGGAGGAGTTGGAGGCCGATCAGGCGCCGTAGTTTTTTCAGTCTCTTGTTCTAAATTATTAGTTGTGTTTTTCTTTTAATTTGAAGCAATATCTATTCTTTTATTATTCGCTTTTTTTCAAATTGAACAAATAGAATTAGGACGAGTAGAATTGCCGCTTGTTTCTCTAACTAAGGAATTGGAACAACTAGAGTTTCCTCTTTCTTATTAGAACTGCATGGTTAGGGAGCGAGGTTAATCAGGGCTCATAGATCCATTATCTGTGTTGTTCGAGGCTAATCAGGGCTCTTAGAGCCATTATCTGTGTTGTTTGAGGTTAATCAGGGCTCTTAGAGCCTTTAGCTGTGTTTTTTGATGTTAATCAGGGCTGTTAGAGCCATTATCTGTGTTTTTTGATGTTAATCAGGGTTCTTAGAGCCATTATCTGTGTTGTTCGAGGTTAATCAGCGCTCTTAGAGCCATTATCTGTGTTGTTCGAGGTTAATCAGGGCTTTTAGAGCCATTATCTGTGTGGTTCTCTTTCATATTCTGTTTTTGTTTATTGATTTCTTTGCATTTTCATTATTGTCTATGTAGTTGTTCTTTAATTTAGGCTTAGAACTCTGTGCTTAAACAGTACAGACCCATGTTACCAAATTAGTTATGACACTAATTCTTGTCACAATGCTGCAATTTTAGGGGGTGGTTTCAATTTTTAGATGCCATGATGTGATCTTACTATGATATGCCGTCAGGAATTCATATTTTTTTCATCTTTAAGTTTTTTTTTATGTTTTATTTCATGTTGTTGTAGAATTCTTCTTTTTTTCCTCTTAGTTCATGTTATTCTCAAGTTCTTCATTTTAGTTTTTTCTTCTTTAGTTTTCTGTTTTATGTTTTGACTATTTTTGTGAAGTTCTTCATTTTTTGTCTTTATTTTGGTTTTCTTTGGTTTTATGTTTTATGTTTGGTTCATGCTATTTTAAATTTCTTCTTCTTCAAAGTTTTTTGTGTTTTGTTCTATATTTGCAGTACCTTTTTATTTTTCTCCTTTGTTATGTTCAACTTATACCCCTTCCTTTTAGGTCATATTGTTATGTAGTTATTCATTTTCTGTTTTATTTTTAGTTCATATTGTTTTAGAGTTTTTTCTAAGTTTTTCATGTTTTATTTTGGATTTGCAATGCCTTCTTCTTCTTTTTCTTGTTGTTGTTTCAGTTTAACTTAGTTCTCTTGTTGTTATTGTTTCAATTTAACTAGTTTAACTTCTTCTTCTTCTTCTTCTTCTTCTTCTTCTTCTTTATGTTTATCTAGTTCATATTGTTTTAAAGTTTTTTTCTATGTTTTATTTGTTTCAGTTTAACTTGGTTTCTTCTTCTTCTTCCTCTGTTTCATAATGTTGGTTTAAAGTTCTTCTATGCTTTAAAGTTCTACAGATTGATGGAGGCTTTTATTACATATATGTATTTTGTAGTAAAAAAAGCTTTTGTCTGTTTTTTTTTCAGAAGCTAGAGAGGAAGCTGAGGGAGGTGGAAAGTTCTGGCTCCTTGAAATTAAGAATGAGCATGTAAGACAGCGTACTAGCTAATGAAATTTCTGACTATTGCATGCGGTTGTATGTAATATTTTTTTTATATTTATTTCATGTGTAGTATTTTCTGTTATAGGTGCCTGTACAATGTGCTGTTATTTGAGTTCTTTTTTGTGCATGGTTGGCCCGTGGGTGTGCATGGTTCCTAATCATTTAATCTCGAACTGTAGGTCTTTATATGTGATGTTTGTAGTCACCTTGCAGCCGTGTCTCAATGATATTCCTTATGTTTGTATACATTCTTTCCAAAAAAATAGAGGGCAGGAATCATTTTTTTTACATCGTAGATATTTATACATTTTTTGCCAAATATATGCTCTTTGATAATATTCTGTGCTTATTTTATAGCAGAACAACTTGTATTTTATATTTCATACAATCCCATCCACTCATTTTGAGAGTTATGGTTGACCAATGGTGACATAGGTTGCTGATGACACTACTTAAAGCTGTTTAGCTTCATTTATTATGTCTTAGAAGTTTTCTTACTAAAATAAATATAATATTCTTCAGAGTTCAAGTGGATTCTGAATTATGTTTTTTTTAACAATTAAAATTTATCATTAATAGTCTTGTTATAGACAATGAATAAGATACAACTGAAAGTAGGTTGGTTGCATCTGTTACAAAAATCTAAACAAAAAACAATTCGTCAAAAAATAGAACAAAAAGACCCAGCTAACCCATGCTACAAAATGGAAGTAAAGAAGATTACAAAAGACTTCAGCACATCTTCCAAGTAAGAGAATCAGTTATGACTTCTTGCATCTGACTTGCATTTCTTCTGCTCTGGTTCATCTGTAGATAGAAAAGAACAGGAAAAGATTTTCAGCTGAGATCTTATTCCAGCAACTCACTATTAAGCCATTTTTTCTGTTTTTCAGAGCAGGTCATGCTCCAACTGTGGAGAATGGAGGAAATAGACTAAATCACAGTTCGTTTTATAGCTTGTTTGTTTTGAAATGTGCATCTATTTTTTTCTAACCAGACCACCCACACCAATGCCAACACATATAGGTCCAAAAACAGTTTGTCACCTGTCACTGTGTGTCTCCATTCTAACTACAAATGATTGATAGATGAGGGAGGAGATTCAAAGTTTAGTTTAGCTTGAAATTCTCTCCAGACTTCAATTGTAAAGGAACAAGAGCAAAAGAGATGGTTTGAAGTTTTCGCTGCTTCCTTACAAAGTAAGCAATTATGTGAGGGCCCCTGCCATCCTCTTCTTTGTAGATTCTCCACAGTAAGAATCTTATTATGATACACCAACTAAGTAAACACTTCCAATTTCAGCGGGCAAGGGAGATGCCAAACCTCATTAGGAAAGGTAGTGAGATCACCATGGTTTGCGAGGAAATTTTATCCAGAATTGACAGAAAAGTCTGTCCCATCTCCAAACTGATGTATCTTTTCCTAATGGAGGTACAATTTGCAGCAGACTCCTATGTTGTCTCCAAACTTCTTATTTCAAGGGGAGCTCTTTTTTTGATTAAGGTCTCTTGATAAGTTTTTATCACACTGATCGTGCGATTTTTCCGCATACTTGTGAGTATCGGGGAATATAATCTTCACCCTTGGATCATTGATCCATCTGTCCTTTGAGAAGCCGATCAAACTCCCATCACCACATTCATAGCTAATGCTAGCCCTAAATTCATCAATGGTGGATAACACACTAGAAAACTGAGCACTTATGAGGTTCAGCAAGGTATTGTAGTGGAGGAAGCTTTGTAGTAATTTTCCAACCCCATTTTCTTCCGGGGTTTGTTTTTTTGCTGATATAGTTTCCATCACCATTTCATTAGCAAAGCTTGATTGGAAATATCAGCATCTTGAACTCTTGTCCTCCATTATGCCCACTGGTACAAATTAATCCTCAGCTTGCCAGCTGGTGTTTTGCTTTATCAGTAGTTCCACTCCATAGAAATCCAGTTCACTCGATCCAATTTGTTCAGAACCCATTTAGGTAGCTTATAAAATGTCATCCAATAAACAGATGTGGATGAAAGTACTAAGTTTATTAAGGTCAGTCTCCCTCCCAGTGATAGACAATTTTCTTTCTAAATTTTTAGTTTCTTCATTTTATTAATCATAGGGAGTTATTCAACTTTGTTCAGTTATGTCTTTAATCAGTAAGCCCAAGTAATTGAGAGGTAATTTTTCCACTTGACAATTCATGGTGTCAACCAATATTTCTGTAGTGCCAAGGCTAACAATTGGACTTTTGTGGAAGTTTATTTTCAAACTTGATAGCCCCTCAAATAAATATAAAATAGGTTTCAAATGACAAATGTTTAGAGTTGACTTTCTCAAAAATCGAAGTATAGGTTTTACTACATCTAACATCTCACTGATCAGACCAACATTTGGTGCTAAATATAACATCATGTGAAGGCAGTTTGTTACAAGAATAAATAAGTATGGGGACAGGATCATCCTGTTTAATCTCCTTTCTGCTAAGTATGCTCCCTTAAGGGTTTTCAGTCAATAGAGCAGAAATCCTCATTGTTTCAAGTAAGTCTATGATCTAATAAATTCATTTCTTTACGAAGTCTTTGGCAGCTACTAGATCCAACAAGAAATTTCAGTTAATATTGTCATAGATCTTTCCAAAACATACCTTTCAAGGGTAAAAGCTGATGATGTGGGACTAATGAGTTCAGAGATTTTGTTCTTCAATCTATAAGCAAAGATTTTAGTGAAGACCTTCAAAATACAATTTAATAAGCATATAGGTCTAAAATTTTTAAGTGAGTTAACTCCTTTTTAGAGATCAATATTATAAGGGCAAAATTAACTCTCTTTATTGAGTCTCTTTGGAAAAAAAAATTAGCGAACATCCATAATATGTTCCTCTTGATTGTTATCTAGAACTTTTTATAAAATAAGATAGGAAAGCTATCATGTCTAGGAGTTTTTGCTTCTGTCATTTCCCAAATTACCTTCTTAATTTTCTCTTTTGTAAATTCCACTTCCAGCTCATTCAAATTAACTTAGTCAGGATATAATTTTGCCCAATATGCTTTGATGTTTTAGTCCTTTGTAGTTCCAAATAAATTTTTATAGAAGTCTACAGTATGTCTTGTCGTTTTTTTTTTATGAAGTTTTTTCCTCTTTTTGTAATTTAGTTATGAGGCTTAGTCTCTTTTTATTGTTGGTTATTTTGTGGAAGAAAGCAGCATTAGAATTTCTTTCTTGTAGCCAGGTGATTCTAAATCTCTGTATCCCATCATTTTCTTTGTTTTTAATATCTCATCCAACTCCATTTTAAGATCTAATTGTCAACTCTTCTTCATTTAGATAAGTAACTTTCTGGACTCTCTAAGTAAGAAATATTATCCAATAATTTTTTCTTCTTTTTATTTACATTTACAAAATAGGTTTTACACCATTTATTGGTTTCAGCCCTCAACAATTTTAATTTTTTCATCAAATTACTCACTCCCATCTCCTCTGTTAGGAAAGTGTTCTAGTCACCATATCCACAAAATCCTTTTGCAATCACATAGATTCAAAAAAAAATCTTTTTCTCCTTTGTCTTTAAGTTAGTTTTTAACATAATTTGGGATATGATCTGAGGTGGTTTGAGATAAGGTTCTAATAGTACATGCACCTTTAGAAGGTAGAGAGATTCATGTATTTATTTTATTACCCCCTAATTGTCTTAAGGTATTTCTAAAAAAGCTTTTCATTTTTGTTTTTTGGATAGCGACCGCATCAACTTTCGCTTCACTTATCATTGCTTGTACAAATCTCTTTTTAGAATAGAATTTTAGACTCCCTAATATTTCAAGATAATATAATCAATTTTTTGTCTTCTCTCCCTCCTTTACACCTTTATATTTTTGTTTCTCTAGACTTTTCAGAGCATTAAAGTAGTTTAGTATTAGGGTTGTCAATATTTATGTTAAAATCACAAATAGATCCTATTTGTGAGAACTTTTCTAAAGACCAAAAAGAAACCATACAAGGATTTGGAGTAAATACAAGAATTTGATTCTTAAAAAGGGGCATGTATAATGTTGGAGAGTTTCGATGTCCCCGGTTCTTATAGATGGTCTCTGAGAAAGCCTACTGATTGTGGAGCTCCTTCCTAGAGTTGGTTCCACCAACCCTCTTAAGGATAGGGTAGAGACAGGCTCTTATAGCTCCTTTCTAGAGCTGGATGTTCTATTGGCCACACTGATACTTGCGAATGGTTCTGTGCCCCTTGGCCCATCCAACACTTCATCCCTCTCCATTCTCTACCCTTAATGATTTCTTCTGCAGAATGAGTTCAGCAGGAAGTTTGGTCCTTATAACATGTTCTCCTTTGTTAATGCCTTTCATGTGTCCTTGTCAACCCAACATATAGTTCTCCATATTTTTTTTTACATTATTATCATAGGGCCACTGTTTCGCTTGGGGCAGAAGTGAGATTGCTTTAGTGTAGGGAGTCTAGTGTTTTGCTCAACTTCTTCGTCCACCATATCAACCTCATTTAGAGATCGCATCCAGATTGGTTTGTAGATCAAGTTGGGTGATCAACGTCTCTAAATCTAGAAACATTCCCCAGTGTCTTCTGTAGCTTAAGCAGGAGCATCATCTTCTAGTACCTCCCGTATCTTTAAGTTAGCCATGACCTAAAACTCCGCTAATGCAACCTTTGATTTTTGAAAAGATGCTTTGTGTATTTAACATCATTAACTAATTCTATGGATCGGGCCACTCCCAACACCATCCCCACATTTGCCAAAATTTTAGACAAGATCCTCCTTTCCTAGAGAAGAAAACCCTCGGTCTAAATAGTGACCCGAACTCTTTTACTGCTTGGGCTGACCTTAGGATTCAAGTGATAAATTTCTCCTCTCTAGTTCTCTTTAATATTCTTCAATGTCATAACACCCTCTAGGGTTTCCACGTTAAGAAATCCAAGTAGGAAGTGTTCTTTTTGAAGTGGTTTTGCTTTCCATTCTTAATCGTTAGTCCATTAGAGAGCACAAATGTCTTGGATCTTGAGGGGGGTTGAATCTCTAAGTGTGATCATGATCTTGGCATAAGTGACCAGGGAATCAATGCTACTCTTGCCTTACTATCCATTGAAAATCTTGAAAGTTTTCAGAGCAATGCACAATGATTCACCCTATACCTCCTACATCCGCCGCATGCCGTCTCCACAGTTCATCGCACGATATCCTGTGCCCTGCAGTGTATGCAAATAACCAAATTGCAACAATTGGAGGCTTGATAACCCCAATTTAAGTATTTGAAATACTAGAAGACCACCCCTTGATTAGTCTTTTTTTTTCCTTTGATCTAGATCGCCGATCTCTTCCTGCGAGAGGTCTTCGTTGTGGAGTCATGCAGTGCCCGCTAATCTTTTAAAGAGATGAGGAATATCCTTGATGGAAGATTTCGCTGGGGCTCTGACAAGATCATGTGGAGCGGTGAACCAGCTGTACATCCTAACTTTTTGTGACTGTATTATGTGCTGTGTGGATTTAGTTGATTACAAGAACCCTTATCTTACATCAATGATATATTTTTTTTTGATAAAATCATAATATGGTCAATAAGTTATTGTTGTTTTCGTTGCTACAAAGATCTATTACTAGACCTTTCATTTATATGTTGAGATCATCTTATCCCTATTTCAGCTTGAATGTGTTTTACATTTTCTTCTTATTTGAACCTGTGTTGCAGAGGGCTAGTTCTACAGGTTACCACATATATGTATTTTGAAGCAAAAATAGTTTTTATTTATTTTTTATATGTATTTTGCATGGTTCGCGGTTTCGGCCGAAACCGAAACGTTTCGGCCGAAACGTTTCGGTTTCGGCCGGTCCCGAACCGAAACCTAATTTTTCGTTTCGGTTAGGATTTACTGTTCATAGTTACTGTTCATCTTCGCCGGAGCGCGGGCGGGAACGCGTGCTGACGAGCGCGCGGGAGCGGGAGCTCGCCGGGCTCGAGTCCGGGCGGGGGCTCGTCAGGGCTCGGAGCGCGGGCGGGCGGGAGCTCGCCGGCGCGAGCCCGATGCGTGGCGCGGAGTTCGCCGGGCTCGAGCGCGGTCGGGCGGAGCCGCGCCGGGCTCGGCGCGGGCGGGCGGGACTCGCCGGGCTCGAGCCCGGACGGGCGGGCGGGAGCTCGCCGGGCTCGAGCGCGGGCGGGCGGGAGCTCGCCGGGCTCGAGCCCGGACGGGCGGGCGGGATCGCCGGGCTCGAGCGCGGGCGGGCGGGATCGCCGGGCTCGAGCGCGGCGGGCGGGCGGGAGCTCGCCGGGCTCGAGCCCGGGCGGGCGGGCGGGCGCCGCCGCCGGGGGGAGGGGGAGGGGGAGGGGGAGGGGGGGCGGGGGGCGGGGCGGGGAACTCGCGCTGGTTTCGTGTCCGAGCCCAAGGGCCATGCGCACTCGCTGGTTTATCGGCACTCTATCGCCTATCTCGCGCCCTCACCGACCTGACCGTACTTCCGCAAGATGAAGCCGGCCTTACACTGAGGCCAACACTATCGCCAATTTGATTTCGGCGTCAGTATCGATTTCTGTCAGATACTGTTCACGTACATAATATTTTTTACGTAATTATTCATTATTTTTTTAAATTTTTAAACATATTATAATTTTTTAATTTGAAGTTAAAAAATAATTGAAATAAAGTTAAATTTTAGTTAAAATATGATTTTCATTTTAGACATTCGATATATGATTATACTTCAGAACCGCTGCCACGAGATCGCGCAGAACTAATTTGTTCTGGCTCATATATCTACAAATGCTCGTCCGGATCATCCAGGTACTGAATTTGTAGTTCTACACCCAGATGTTCTAAACTCAACTGATGATGATTATGATGATTAGTTGTATTATCTTAAAATTTATAAAATTATGTATGTGTGAAGTACATTTTAATGAAAAGTTAAATGTGCTTATGCTAATTTTAACTTTTAATCATATTCATGTTATTTCTTATATATTTTTTTAATATACTAATATATATTAAAAGTAGACAATATCAGTGACTAACTATCAAAATTAATATTAATTAACTAAAATAATATTTAATATTATGGTAATATTAAGTATAAATTCATCCTAATTTTTCAAATTTTTCCAAATTTTTTTTAATATTTTATCATATTTTTAATTTGAAGTCAAAGTACAGTCAAAATATAGTCAAACTCTGGTCAACACCCAATTAATAATTTTAAAAAATCTTTCGGCCGAAACCGAAACGGCCGAAACTGAAACCGAAATGGTCGAAACGGCCGAAACGTATCGGTTTCGCTGGGTCCCGAAACCGAAACCGAAACCGAAACGGTAAACCTTGGCTGAAACCCTCGTCCAGGCTCTAGCACTGCGTTGACATTCTAGTTTCCAAAACGAAACAAGTTGCATCAATTGCATGCGTTGTTCGCAAATTCAGCCTCTTCTCCAGACAAAGCCACGACATGTCTGCCTCCCTCTCTCATTTTTCTGCTCATGATGAGAAAAAGATCCCATTAATGGTCCGTTCTCTTTCTGGCTGGGTTCCACCAGGATTGCTATCATGGATACTTGATCCGAAATTGACATATAAACCAAATGCAATCATGCTCCATTCTTAGCATTATGATCTTTAGGTGAGGTGAGGTTTCATGTGCTTCATATATAACACCCTCCATCAAATTGTTCAAAGTAATTAATTACCATAACAAACTCCACTCCTAGATGCCATTATTGTGTCTTAATAGGTCAATAATCAAAATTTTTTACACTGTTTCTATCGCAGAAACGAGTTTCAAGTTAAGCGTGTTTGGATGAGAGTAGAGTAGTAATCCAAAACAATATCAGAAGTCGGAAGCGATAGAAATCCTAACAAGACTTAAAAAACATATTATGGTGCAAATTATTTACTCTGCCCTAACCCTAATCTGGTTGATCATGATAAAAACTATTTCCTAGTTCAGAGGCAGCCGCAGCTGGTGACTCGTGAGCAAGGCATTCTTGTACTTGGGTGATGATGAACTCAACTTGTGGAACTTCTGCGAGAACACTTGGTTATTAGTTATTAATGCTCTTGAGCTTTGCCAAGTTGATTAAAGTTTTCCCACTAATTCTCTAGACAATTTGGACTGCACAAACGGTGGGTGGCATATTATAATTCTTGTGCTGGAAATGAGAAGACTTTTTTCATTGCCCCAAAGGTTTGTCCAGTCAAACCTTTTGAGTGTGCTTTGATTTAAACAAGCACAATATAAAACAAACATAATAATAGAACACGAATAAAAAATTTTGATTATTTGTGATTCAGTCACAAACAAAGGTTAATTATTTGTGATTCCTTAATTATCACACAACAAAACCACAAGTAAAATCACAATAGGCTAATCTTTCTCCACAAATGCTGTTATCTTACACCAAATTAATGCCTTTCGTTCTTCTAATCCCAATCACTTGTTAGACCAAGTCGCTAATGTTTCCTTCTAGCTAATAAACTAAGGATTAGCAAACAAAACCTTATTAACGAACGATAAACTGGATAAAGTCATTCCTAAGAACATTGTGCTGCTTTAAGGTTTTAAGAGATCCTCTCGAAACTCTCAGTTGTCACACAGTATAGCATCCATTCGTTCATTTCTGTTGATTAACAAGAGTAAGTCACTGCATCTGCTGAAACAAAACTCGTAGCAAGGAGATGACCGTCGGATCACGTATGATACTTTTGCTTCACTTTTTCTACAAACAGAACATATACACTCATGAGTCATGGAGACACGTTATGATCATACAGCTATTACATCAAACCATCTAATATTTTCATAATAATGAGGATACGCATAGACTCCGGGAGCAGCGGCGCCAGTGCGGCCAGATTCGAGGGGAAGGCAAAGAAAGGGTAGCTTTCGCGGAACAGCACGCCCGGTGGAGCCCACGTTGCACGTGTCGAACAGCGGGGCCTGTTGTGGGGCCCAGGACCGCTGGGCCCCGGAGGCCAGCATGATCGGACCGAGCCCACGCCGAACCTGGAGCCGCCACGTATGCGTCCCGCGTGCGCGTTCCGGCCTTTGCTGGGCCCCGCAGGGAAAGGGCGAAACGTGTTGGACTGCGTGGCCTGATTGTTTGCATCGTGTTAAGAAAATATTAAACGTGGATTAATATTAAGAACAAGATCTACGGATTGAATGGTTTTGTTTTTTATTTTTTTTATGCATTATAGACTCCCACGTCAGGAGTAAAACCAAACCTCATTTCTGGTAAAAAAAAAATATACTCGGGTAAAACATATGATCTAGTCTTTACCTAATAAAAAGACTCTTCTTTTGAACATGATAACAGTATTGGAGCATAAAGACGGGAACCACTAAGCTTCGACTGGTTTCGTGAAATGTGTCTGAGTTTATCTCTGAGTTAAGTTCTCTGAACTCCCAAGAATGCCGGCGCAGCTTAGGCGGATCGGCTCGGCTCGAGGCTTGAAGTCATTCTACTTCCTTCTGTTTTGCAGAATTAGCTCAGTTTGTCTGGAACTCGGGTTGGCGGGACGTCGCTATCGGACTGCCGGGCCCGCATCCCCGATAGCCAAGCCAGTGAAGGAGGGAAGCGGAAAAAGAAAAAGAAGAGTACGAGCGATTAGTGACGAGGAGAGAAGCAATTCTGAAGCTAACCAACCAGGCGAGCAGGTCCCCGCGAACTACTTTGCGTTGCATGAGAGCTCCTTGTAGCTGCCCTAAATACCCCTGACAAGGGCATTCCGGGAACACCGGTCTGTTCTGGTCGGCCCTGCCACATAGCCTTCAAAATCTTAATCTCTGGGATATTCTCTGCCGCGCAATTTCTTTTGTGTGGGAGAAGACTGGGGAGAAAGATGATGGCTTTAGGAGGCATTGCATTGTGACCATTCTTCTCTTTCAGAGTACTCGTCGCTGTCGGTGGCGGGTGGTGGTTGCGGCGAGACAGGGCTTAAGGAAAGGGAGGGAGCTTTTCCCGCAATCCATGAACAAGAAATAAGATGATACAATGAAGGTTGCCGTGTTTGTTATTTAACATCATCTTCTCTCCTGTCTTTGCTTCTCTTTCTCCCTGTGAGTGGCTTTTCTTTGTTGGAGACAAAGAGGAACGTAAGGCTCCGGTGCCAAGGCAATCAGGACAGAAGGAGCAGGAGATTGCAGCTTTGTGACTTCTTGCTGCCGGAGATTGAAAAGGCTGAGTTGGATTGGAAGAAGATTGAAACGCAAGTAGGAATCTGTTTTCTTGAGCCAGTAAGATCTCTGTCCCTTCTTCTTTCTCTTGAGGCTTTAGATGTAGAGAACAGATCCATGTTTTTGTACCTAGGTATAATGATTCACATCTAAATTCTTCATGGAGGATTCAAGAGAGATACCACAGTTAGGGATTCATCTCATGGCAAAAAAAAAAAAAAAGATCAAGGCTTAGGGTTTCTGCAAATCAAAATTCATTTTAAGGAATAAAACTATCAATGGCAAGAGCATTGAGGGATTTCATGATGCAATGAAGCATAAGAAAATAGTTTGCTTATGCGTGATTCTCTTTTGGCATTAGGAGACCTTGATCCTCCATTGAAATAACCAAATGAGTGTGCCTGGAGTTTTATCAACCTTTTAGGATTTATCAAGACGGATATTGCATTCTTTTCCTATGGGACAACACATAATGGAACTTTTAGAAACCGCTTGTTAGATATAGGACTAATTCTTTCTCAGAACTCAGAATTTGAACAGGATTATCTAGCATAAATTGCTGAATCTTTTTGTGGGGCAACATGCAACTGAAAATGCAATCAAATTTATACTAATCAGTAAGTTGTATACTTTTTCAACGAATAGGATGAGTATTTTCAGCAATTTGTGGTAAAGCTAGTTCTTAAAAAATTCTTACAACAGCTAATTTGTGCAAGTAGGTTCGCTGTGTCTCCCATTGATGCATGCAGTGACCATTAATTTATTAACCAATAGTTTCCATTGGATCAAAAGAACACCATTTCCTTGTAGGCTATGAGATGACAGTGAAAAACCAGTTGTGTGGATTTCACATTCAGACAAGGAAACTGCATTAACCAAACAAGCGAGAGGTTTTTGAACAGCTTATTGCGGATAATTGTTATTCATTTGATATTTGAAAAAACTTAGCTAAATTTTATAAAGCAACAAAAGCTCTTATAGGGTTATTTTTGAACAGTCTTATGGGCTCGATATCAACAACTGGAAAGATTCTCCTCCAGAAATTATCTACTACTTGGCTTCTGAAAATCGATGAATATACATATAAAACCTAAAACATAGATTGTTTTCTTCCTTTAAGGAGATAGCTTCATTTCCAGTAGCATGACAAAGAAAGAAATAAAAATACTGAAATGTTCTATGAAATTAACAAGTACAATTCATGATATTATTGTGACCAATACAAAAATGTCATTTGCTTTGCAGGTCGAGTCATGATGAACACCTTTTCACACGTTCCTCCAGGTTTTCGGTTCCACCCTACAGACGAAGAACTTGTGGATTATTATCTCCGTCAGAAAGTAGCATCAAGAAGGATCGATTTGGATGTCATAAAAGAGGTCGATTTGTATAAAATCGAGCCATGGGACCTCCAAGGTATAATCAAACAACATGATCACCAGAAAACGATATTACCATTAAGTTCTATTAAAACTAAACATTTCAATCATATATGATTTGCTTTGTTATTTGAACAGAAAAATGTAAGATTGGAACAGATGAACAAACCGAGTGGTACTTTTTCAGTCATAAAGACAAGAAATACCCCACCGGAACTCGCACTAATAGAGCAACAACAGCAGGGTTTTGGAAAGCGACAGGAAGAGACAAGCCGATCTATGCTAAGCACAGCCTTGTTGGGATGAGGAAGACCTTGGTTTTTTACAAGGGCAGAGCTCCAAATGGGCAGAAATCAGATTGGATCATGCATGAATATCGCCTTGAAACAAACATAAATGGGGCTCCACAGGCAAGTTATTCATGCACTTTTTTGATGCATTCATTAGCCATCAAATGTCTTTTTATGGTAGTAGAAAATTAAGATGATTTGAAGACTTTCCTTGTTAGATCATATTAAAGTCACTTTCTTATGAAATGTTCAGAAACATTTAGGAACTTAAGAAGATGAAGAGTTTTCCAGTTAATTTTTTTAAGCAAAAAAGGGAAATTTCTTCTTTATTTTTGGCATATTTGAATTCCAACTAAAAGAGCCAACAACATAGGTTATGTTTGGAATGTTTTGACAGCATAGCAATAGGTTTTTACAAGTCAATGGCATGCTCCGATCTATTCGTGTAAACATTTATCAATAAAGCATTTCTGTATACTTTATGGGGAAAATTTTTACTCTTTGTCATGATATTTTCCTCTCTAACAAATAAAGCATCTAAAACTATCTTTTGCTTTCTTGATGCCATTCATCTTTCAGGAAGAGGGATGGGTGGTATGTCGAGTGTTCAAGAAGCGAGTAGCTGCATTGCGGAGAGTCGGGGACGATGAGTCTCCTTGCTGGTACGACGAATACACCTCCTTCATGCCGGACCTCGAGTCTTCCAAGAAAACTATACCCCAATCTGACACGCCTTTCCAGCACAGTCTCTACTCCTGCAAGCAAGAACTAGAGATGCAGTTCCACTTAGCCCATGACCCATTCCTCCAGCTCCCTCGGTTGGAGAGCCCTAAGCTTCCCAACTACGTCATCAACGCACAAGATGATCCAGTGCAAGCTGCTCATCAACTCCAGATCATCTCAGTCCTCAACAACGGTGCAAACGCAGATCAAGCTGTCGACAAAGTGGCCGCGGATTGGAGAGTCTTTGATAAGTTTGTTGCTTCTCAGCTTAGCCAAGATGATGTACCAAAAGGACCCAACTACTCCAATGTATCCACCATCTTCGATGTCTTCGACAAGCAGGAATCAGCTGTGGGTTATCCATCAGCGTCTACCTCTAACAGACAAATAGATATATGGAAGTGACTGGAGCGTATACATATGTATAACTAACTATAGGATGAAGAGTATTAAAGTATAAGGTTGTCAGGATGCAGGCTTCTTCTGTACATAAAAAACTAAGATGACAGGGTTGCATGCTTTCCAGAATTCATAGCATCAGGTATAAGCATACTGAATAAGGTAATGATGGATGGAGAAGCTGAGGGTTATGGGAACTGGCTCGGTGAATGTTATATATGGACTTCTATTACGTGGTCCATAGTCCATGCTTTCTGTTGAAAGGATTTATGCCCACAATGTCTGTAGATTAATGTGTTGTTTTTGTGAAATGGCAGCAAACTTGAATTTCTTTTACTTCTTTGGCTCCCGCAATCCTATCAGATAAATAGCTTAATGATCAGTTGATGCAATCTTCTCTGGTTGCATTTTGTTGGGCAAATAATGCAACACCATCACTATAAATAGCTTATTTTGTGAACCACCTTAGACTTTCTTTTGCTGCATGTTGTAATATAACGATACAGTGTAGTAATTATCATGGCAATGGCAATTTGTCTAGACAACGAGCAACAACAAAAACAATGACCATATGATTCCATACTAGTACCATTTTCTATTTGTTTCTGAAATAAAAACTCTTTCAGTTGTACTAAAACGTTTTTTTTTTGCCTGCAACAAAACTTGGCTGCGTTGGATCACAAATCGGACATTAGCGGAACAGCAGAAATGCAACATTTTCCTGAGAAAAAAGCAATGTAGACGAGCCTCTTTCATCTTATCATGTATATCTTCCTGGAACTCATGCACTGATAAGATGAGTAGTAATTTTATCTATAAGAAATGGTTTAGCCAAAAAACTGTCTAACGGTACCTATCAGGAAGTAACCATGCTTTCTATGTTTTCCAATCAAAATCTATATAAACATTTCTTGCAAACCAACTCTACAAATTCCAAAGCAATAATGTCTGCTCATTGGGAGGACACTATGGTTACGGTTCCCTTCAAGAGAAGGCATAGCTCGAGCTATTATATATCTTTTCTTGGACGTAAAACAAATAATTCAAAATGTGGATAACTATGGGCTGACTAAGAAGTATTCTTTATGGGTATTGAGGGGTGCAAACGGATAATTCTTTTAGGCTTTGGACAACTTAAACTAATGTCCAACTCTTAAGGGCAACAAAATAAAATAAAAAAGATCGTACAAGAAGATAAACTATGGGACAATGGATATAAATCTTCTTACTAATTTATATATGAATGAGATAGCTTCCTCAGGACCATGGTTAAAGGGAGGATCTGATATCCAACTAAAGGCACTTACTAGCACTTTGTTGAAGAATATTAATATTGGCTTACAGTTTGTAGCTTTTAGGTTGCCTTCCAAGCAAAAAAAAAAAAATGTAACAGTAAAGACAATCATTTTGAACCGATGATTAATAACTAATGTGATTCTGTGTTCATGACTTCACATTACTTACCAAAATCCTCGAAGGTGAAATGGGATAAATGAAGTTATGCACCATCTCTCTTTCAGATTGGTTGAGAGTCTCCATCATCAGCTCTCAACATCCCAAAGGGAATTGATACCAAATGAAAATGAAAGGAAGCAAACCAGAAAAGTAGTTTCTTTGATCAGAAAAGGGAAGCTATAACTAGAAAGAAATTCTCACTTCAACGAAATAGCAGGATACATGAGATTGCTGTACCTTATTTCATTCATAACTCCATCACCCTCCAAAAGAGATCAAAGTAATGACACTGAACTGCAACTCAAGGTGGGAAATAGAAAGGACATATTGGTAGCAAGAAAGGATACGATAATACTAGATTATATTTTCATAGATCAAGGATAAAAGCACGCATTGCCTCGCATTCACAAGTCCTTTAGTATTTATAGGCCAAGAAACTCCCAGTTTGGAAGCCATGCAAAGCAAGCTACTCCCTTTTAAGCAATCCAATGTCCTTACACGACACACTCATTGAATGGGGACCCAAGAACCAATCCATTAACTCAAGACCCTGTCCTCCAATGAGATATGGTCACTGCAGTGCTAAGTTCAGAGCTTTTCTCCAATCCCAATGCATGGCATGCGCATGAAGATTCGCATTATTGTTGCTGCTGCTTAGCTTAGCAAGCGTTGTTTGTGGAGGAAGATAGCATCATTCCATGCGTGAAATGGTCATGTGACCTTGCATCATGTGACCCAACTCCTCTTTTCTTTCCTTAACTTAGGGTATAACAGATGCGTCATGGGAGTATTCCTCCTTTCAGTAAAATATTTGGCAATTGTTTGGCAAAGAATCTTCAGTATCCTCCCAATCTATTGAAGTTTAAAGGATCATATGTATGTACTCAAAAGTTCATGAGCATAAAAACAAAAGAAGCCAATCAAGAAAAACCAATAGAGCTACCAAAGAACACATATCTATTCAATAAGTTTTCAGGGAAAGAGCATGAATACATCTTGTGTGCATTGTCAAGCATCTCATCTAATGCTAACTGCAACATTTTAGCTGTTGCTAGTTATATTAACAAATTATAAGGGTTTAGATTAGCTGGAGAACTTTTCCATTGGATTTTTCTCTCCACATTGCAATCCTTTATGTGTTTGAATCAATTTCAGTTTTTTCAATTGAAACACAAAAATGGAAATCAAAATACAACAAAAAAAAATGTAGATGCATTGATTATGACAGTAAGGTAGGTAGGGTAAACTTATATGGTGGTAGGTTATTATTTGTCGAGTTATTCCAACAAGAGCAATCCAAAGTTGGTAGGGTTCTCATCCAATGAGAAGGATTAATTCCTATCACATCTTAATGTTCTGTGGTACCCTATAGAGAGAGAGGGGAGAAAGCTTCCGTATGGAGTTATCGATGCTCATTCTTACAACCGGGCTCGGGCCTAACCGAGCCTGTGTTTTCGGGTCAGGCTAGGCTTCAGATTACGCATATCATAAGCCCAAACTCAACTTGAAGCCCGAAACCCGAAAAGCTGATCAGGCTTTTGGTCCAGACTATCCCATTTGAAAGCCCTATCCAGAAGGTTGGTCCAGTGGCAGAGATTGCTTTCCAGATTAGAAACCAGTTCTTGAAAGCCTTAGCTTTGACCGGCTGTCTTTTTTTTTTTTTTTTGACTAACAAAATTAATTAATAATGATCTTTTCTCTCACAAATACTCTTGGTTAACAGCAGTAACAGTTTCGTCTGCTTGAAAAGTAAGAATCCTTTTACTATATTTTTGATTGTTTGAAAATGTGAAAAAAAAAATTGTATCAAGAGACAGTTTCAACAGAAAAAGAGAAAAACTATCAAAATAACGAATTTTTTTTTTTTGAAGAATTTATTTCTAAAAGAATACTCGCAATCCATATGTTCTTCTTCAAGGAAGAAAAAGAAAAATGAAACCTTATTTTCCATTTCATTTTTCAAATAGAAATGAATTTGTGTATTTTTTTTTAAATATTTGCATATATAACCCTAGAAAACATAAAATTGTACAGAATATGTCTAAAACATCATATAACAATATTTTTTTCCGAAGATTATCTCCAACAAGCAAGCCACTTGGAGAGACAATATCATAATGTCTAGCACAAACAAAAAGGAGTACATTCTCAAATACTTGCCTCAACTCTCCCGACAAAAGAAAGCTACTTTTCTCACAATTTATCAGGTTAAGACCAAGCGTGATATATGGATACATTTTGTGACCACGTGGAGTACAAAAAGGGATAATGATGAAGAAGATGACCCATGCGCATGCTGCTCTTCAATTCCAGTTCATACCAATCTCAAAAGGACAACAGCACATTTCACGTCTATATTTAGCTTTAAGAATGAGAATTAGCAAACAGTTAACTAGATTGAGAAATGAACCTCATAGGTTTACTGGATCACATTTTTTTCCTTCTATCTGGATCCCCACAAGCATGGCTCCATCATGGGTTTCCAGCGAGATGATGCAATTGTCAGTCAATGGTGGTCGCCTTGGATTTGTTTTCACTTCTCTCCTGGTGCAGAACCTCCAAAATATTTGTTTGACAGAACCATCTGAATTGCATGGAACCTTGCATCAGGTTTCAAGCAGTTACAGACACTTCTTATCCACGAAACAGTTCAGAACTTCAGGTTCTAAAAGGCAACATTTTTGCAGGTTGACAAGGAGAATAGCTATGAATGGAAGATAAAGGAAGTCTTCAGACAACACTTTGTGTTTTACCATGATTAAAAGCACAAAATGCCAAAGAATTAATGGAGAATTTTGAGAAAAGAAAAAACAAATTGCGCAAAACGGGTCTGTAGTTCCCTGTCATAAATACTTTCAATACGATATTTGTTCAGCAAGATAGAATTTCACTTGTTAAAACTAGAACTTCTAGCCAGTTTAATGCATGCCTTGTGAGAAACCATGGACTTACCGTAATACCACTAGGGTTCTGCACATTATGAGATTTATCATTTTCCCTATTATAGCCTGAAGGCCCCAAACATAACTGGAGTTTGACCTTGGATGTGCACCTCCACCTTACTAGAATTTGGAAAGAAAGAAGGTGGAATAACAATTGGAAGAAGGAAAGGTAGAATAACAATAGGTACGCTTCTTACGAAGCAGAAACTGAATTAATCTCCCATGCCAATCCATTAATTGTACTTCTATGTTTCTCTGATACACATGGCCAACTGACCATCTTCTTACATAGACCACTATGTAAGTTTTCAATTCACAGAAACTAAAAACTGATTCAATAAAACTGAGCAACTCAATTTTTTGCTGGGTTTTGGCGGTGGGCTGTCATGCCTCAAGGATGAAAAAAAAATCTAGGAGAAAGATAGAGATATACATCACCCTCTAACTTTTCTTTTTTTTTTTTGTAGATATTTCTCTTTGACTGAGTAATATGACTAAAAGAGATTTTTGCATAATGCAACGCATCTGGTAATAGTTAAATGCTGAAGAAACTAGAAATTAAGAACCCTACCAAGCTGCAGGTTGTACTCTAAACATAGAGCTTCAAATAATCACCTCTTAACTTCATATGCAGACTTAGTTGTGCTCCCTTCTGCACAATGGTATCACCATAAGAATCTGTTCAACATTTTGATTAGATGCCTAAGTCCAATCACAGATCAAATTATATGACATGTACAATATTTTCAACTTAAATCTATCACTAAATATGATATCAGAAATTCTCAAGGTATGCTGAAGCTAATAAATAACACATGTAAATTAGAATGGTACTACATATTTAATAAAGCCACATACAGTTGTTAGAGGTAAGGTTGCATGCATATGATCCTCTACAAACTCCACTTTCTGTACTCTCACTAGCAGGTCTTTTCCATCAAGTTATTATAGACAGTTAAACTGTGAGATTATGAACTACCTGCTTTTGGGAAGGCCAAGACCAAATGAACTATATGGTGCACGTAAATCTTTGAATGTTATAGTTCCTCAATATGGTCATTTGTGAACTTCCAAATAAAATCTAGAAAACAAAAACTGAGAAAAGCCCACTGTCCATTCCTATATTTCTATCTCATGACAATGGCACTGAGAAACAGAATAATACATTCTTGTGGAAGTATGAGCTATCCTTGGAGAACAGTTATTGTTTCTTCCAAATATACAACATCTTATAATCCTGTGAGGGACAAAACATGATTTCAAAGTCTTGGAGTTGAAGTTAGTGATTGTCCACTGAATCATGCCATGGAAAAGAAGCATCATGAGAAGAATGCTCTCCTTCGTCCTCAACATTTTATGAGGTAATTGCATCTAGATAAATGCAAGGTTAAATATAATGCATTATTCTCCTTTCTCTATAATCCATACCTCTGATACATTGTCTAGAGATCACCCCAAGTGGGTAACTTCGTTTTGCATTTCAAAAAGTTATATAAGAATTACAAATTCAAATTTTTTGGGGGAAATATTAGCACAGTATTGTACATGTTATTGTGCAAAAACACCATTAATAACAAACCCATGACCATCAAAGTGACAATGGCAACACATTTTATTGGTTTTGCCAATAAATTTGGTCCTTCGTCAATGGTAAAAAGAGAAACATAAGATTGTCACACTTGAAATCCAACATTGGATGATGAGTTGGCAACTAATAGGTTATAGGTCAATGATGTTTTTCCGAGAACCAAACTTTTAATGTGTTTCAATTTGCACTGGTCGCCAGATAAGATATTTCTCAAGGACATGTTGTTCACAAATATATCAACCAAATCATTTACTGTTTTAACTGAATAAATCGCTATCTTGAACTATTGTTTAATTATTTTGAGCTAATCGAGACTGCTGAAGAAGGACTCTGGTACTTGCTAAAAAGTGAGGTTTTGCAGGAACAATTGCTCAATAATGGAATTGTTTGTGAAGATCAAGATACACTTGATTGGAGGCATTCAAGTAGAAAAAATTTAGGAAAGTTTGTATATGACAACTTCTTCGCCCATTACAATCAGTCGAATTGTGTGGATCATAATGATAGCTAATTTTTTTTTTTTTTTTGCTTGATTGGGCACACCATTGATTTATGGCGGATTAATAATCAAATCAGGAAGCCTTACCTACAAATAGTTACAGGGTGTACTTAAAATGAATTCAGAGAATGTCAAAGTTCATTAAAGGAGAATGACACAAAGTAATGATATTATTAATCAATCAGTCAAGGCAACTTTTTCCAGAATCGTGAAATGATATGGGGCACTAAACCCCACTCTGATGTGATACCATACTTCAGTGGTTCCATGACAAAGATGTTAATTATGTCAGATTTTGCATGGAAAAAAGAAGAGTCAAAGAGCAGCAATATCGTTAATATGTGTTCCATCATCCTCCAGTGGATCATGCAATCCTCTAAACTCATTTAAGTAGCCCTGGAACTATTTTTAGTTAAGGTTTTCTACATAGGCGCTATTTTAATATAAATCAACAGTACCCTAATCATCTTAGGATTTTCTACTTGAAAATAAGAAAGAAAAGGTTAGTTAGGTGAGCAATAATTGGAGAGCCAGTTTGTGGACAAAATTAATCTTTGCAAACAAATTTCTCTATTCTTTC
>RXID01014323.1:0-131100 GCA_005019695.1 Trichopus zeylanicus subsp. travancoricus
AGTTGCAGTTGCAATAGTAGTAGTAGTAACATTAGTAGTAGTTGTAGTAGGAGTAGATGTAGTAATAGTAGTAGAAGTGACAGCAGCAGCCGTATTAGTAGTAGTAGTAGAAGTAGTAATAGTAGCAGTAGTGGCAGCAACAACAGTAGTAGTAGCATTAGTTATTGTTGTAGCAGTAGCAGTAGTCGTTGTTGTTGTAGCAGTGATAGTAGTAGTAGTAGTAGTAGTAGTAATTGCAATAGTAGTAGAAGTGGCAATAGTAAAAGTCACAGCAATAGCAATAATAGTAGTAGCAATAATAGTTGTACTAGTAACAGCCGAAGAAGTAGAAGTAACTACAGTAGTTGTAGTATTAATAGTAATAGTAGTAGTATTGGTAGCGACAGTGGTAGTAGCTATCATAGTAGTAGCAGTAGTAGTGGAAGTAGCAGTAGTCGAAGTAATAGTAGAAGCTGAAGCAGTAGTTTAAGTAGAAGTAGTTGTAGTTGTTGTAGTAGTAGAAGTAGCAGTAGTAGCTTTAGTAGCAATAGTTGAAGTAGTAGCAGTAGTTGTAGTAATAGTAGTAGTAACAGTAGTAGTTCTAGCTGTAGTCATTACCGTAGCAATAGCTATAGTAGCAAAAGTAGTAGTAGGAGCTGTAGTGGTAGTAGTAGGAGTTGTAGTAGAAGAAATAGTAGTAGTGGTTGTAGTTGTAGTAGCAGAAGCAGTTGCATTAGAAGTAGAAGTAGCAGTAGTGGTGGTTGTGGCAGAAGCATCAGTATTAGTACTAGTAGTAGCAATAGCTATTAAAGCAGCATTGGTAGCTATAGTAGCAGTAGTAGTAGCATTAGTAGTAGCAGTAGTTGTAATTATTGGAGTAGTAGTAGTAGTAGCATTATTAATAGTAGCAATAATAGTAGCAGTAGTAGAGGTTGCAATAGTAGCAATAGCATTAGCATGAGTTGCAAAGTAGCAGTAGTCGTACTAGCAATTGTAGAAGTAGTTATAGCAGCAGCAGCAAAAGTAGTAGCATTAGAAGTTGTAGTAGTAGCAGGATTTGTAGTAGTAGTTATGGTCGCTATAGGAGTAGTAGTAGTAGGAGCAACAGTAGTAGTAGTAGTAGTAGCAATAGTAGTAGTAGTTATAGTAGTAGTAGTTGTTGTTGTTGTAGTAGTTGTAGTAGTAGTAGTAGCAGCTGAAGTAGTAGTAGCAGTAGTTGTAGCAAATGTGGTAGACGTAGTGACCGTAATTGTAATAGAAATAGTAGTTGTAGTAGTTGAAGTTGTAGTAGCAACAATAGCAACAGTAGTAGCCGTAGTAGTAGTCGAAGTAGTTGCAGCTGTAGTAGCAGCAGTAGTAGTAGTAGGAGTAGTAGCAGTAATAGTAGTCATAGAAGTGGTATTAGTAGCAGTAGTAGGAGGAGTAGCAGTAGTACTAGTGGTGGTTGTAGTAGTAGTAGCTGTAGTAGTAGTAGTAGTAGTAGTAGAAGTAGAAGTCGTAGTAGTAGCTATAGTGGTAGTAGTAGGATCTATAGTAGAAGAAACAGTAGTAGGAGTTGTAGTTGTAGTTGCAGAAGCAATTGCATCAAAAGTAGAAGTAGCAGTTGTGGTGGTTGTAGCAGTAGTAGCAGTATTAGTACTAGTAGTAGCAATAGCCATTATAGCAGTAGTGGTAGTTGAAGTAGAAGTAGTAGTAGCATTAGTAGTAGAAGCAGTTGAAATAGTTGGTGTAGTAGCTGTAGTAGTAGCATTATTAATTGCAGCAGTAGCAGTAGCAGTAATTGCTGTTGTAGTAGTAGAGGTAGCAATAGTAGCAGTAGCCTTAGCATGAGTTGTAGTAGCAAGAGTATCAATAGTAGTAGTAGTAGCAGTAGTCATACTAGCAGATGTAGAAGTAGTTTTAGCAATAGTAGTAGGAGTCCTAGTGGTACTAGTAGGAGTATTCGTATGAGTAGTCGTAGTTGTAGTAGTATTTGTAGTACTAGCTGTGGTAGCTATAGTTGTAGTAGTAGTAGTTGTTGTTGTTGTTGTTGTGATTGTAATAGTAGTTTTAGTACTAGTAGCTGAAGTAGTAGTAGCAGCAGTAGTTGCAGATCTATTAGTCATAGCAACCATAGTTGTAATGGAAGTAGTAGGTGTAGTAGTTGGAGTTACAGTAGCAACAATAGCAATAGTAGTAGACATAGTATAAGTAGTAGTAGTGGTGGTAGTAGTAGGAGTAGCTGCAGCAGTAGTAGTTGTTGTTGTTGTTGTAATAGTGGTAGCAGTAGTAGTAGTAGTAGAAGTAGCAACAGTAGCAGTAGTCGTAGAAATCGTAGTAGTTTCAGTAGTAGTAGGAGTATCAGTAGTACTAATGGAAGTTGTAGTAGTAGTATCAATAGGAGTAGTAGTAGTTGTAACAAAAGTTGTATTAGTATTGGAAGGAACAGTAATAGTAGTAGGAGCAACAGTAGTAGTAGTAGTAATAGTTGGAGCATTATTTCTAGTAGCAGTAATAGGAGTACCAGTTGCAGTAGCAGTTGAAGAAGTAGGAGTAATAGCAATAGTTGCCGGAGTGTCATTAGTAAAAACAATAGTAGTAGCAATAGTAGCTGGAGTTGTAGTAGTACTAGTAGATATAGTAGAAATAGTAACAGTAGCAGCAGCAATAGTTGTAGTAGAAGCAAAAGGATTACTAGTAGGAGCCGTAGTTGTCGTAGCAGCAACAGTAGTGGTAGTAATAGTAGTACCAATAGCAGTAGTTGTAGCAGTAGTAGTAATAGCTGTAGTCATAGTAGTAGGAGAAGTAGCAGTAGTAGTAGTAGCAGCAGCATTAGTAGTGGGAGTACTAGTAGTAAAAATAGTAGTAGTAGTAGTAATAGAAGTAGTAGGAGTAGTAGGAGTAGTAGTAGTAATAGTAATAGTAGTAGTAGTAGTAGTAGTAGTAGTAGTAGTAGTAATAGTAGTAATGGTGGTTGTAATAGTAGTTGTAGTAGTAGTTGTTGTTGTTGTTGTCGTAATAGTAGTAGTAGAAGTCGCTGTAATAGCAGTAGCCGCAGTAGAATTTCTAGTAGTAGTTGTAGCTGTAGTAGTAGTAGTTTTAGTAATTGTAGCTGCAATAGTAGCAATAGTAGCAGTAGTAGCAATACCAGTAGTAGTAGCAGTAGTTGTACTAGCAGTAGTTGTTTTACTAATTGGAGTCGTAGTAGTAATAGTTGTAGCAGTCATACTAGAAGCTGTAGTTACAGTAGTGGTAGTAGGAGTAGTTGTAGCAGTAGAAAATGTAGCAGTGCTAGTAGTAGTATTTGTCTTAGAAGAAGCAACAGTAGTAGTAATAGTAGTTGCAATAGTAGTAGAAGTAGTAGTAGTAGTAGAAGTAGTAGTAGTAGTAGTAGTAGTAGGAATAGTTGTACAAGCTGTAGTTGTAGTAGAAGTAGGGGTAGTAGCTATAGCAACAGCAGCAACAATAGTTGTTGTAGTAGTTGTAGTTGTAGTAGGAGCAGTAGTAGTAGAAATAGCTACAGTTACAGTAGTAGCAGTAATTGTTGTAGTAGTCGTAGTAGTAGTAGAGGTAGTATCATTAGTAGTAGTTCCAGTAGTAGCAGTAGCAGAAGCAGTAATAGCAGTAGCTGTAGTGGTAGTGGTAGCTGTAGTAGCTGTAGTAGCAGTAGTAGTAGTTGCAGTAGCAGTAGTAATAGTAGAAGCAGTAGTTGCAGCAGTTGTAGGCCTAGTATTGATAGCAGTAGTAGCCTTAGTTTCAGTAGTAGTAGTTGTAGTTCTCATAGTAGAAGTAGCAATAGTAGTAGTAGTAGTAGTAATAGTAATAATAATAATAATAGTAATAGCAGTCCTAGTAGTAGCAGAAGTAGTTTTAGTTGGTGGAGTAGCAGTACTAGTTGCAGTAGTAGTAGTTATAGTTGTGGGAGAAGTATTAGTAGTACTAGATGTGGAACCAGTAGTAGTAGTAGTATTAGAAGTAGTAACCACAATAGTAGTACAACTAGTAGCAACAGTAGAGGCAGAAGCTGTAGTAGTAGCAGTCGTAGCAACAATTGTTATAGTAGTAGTAGTAGTAGTAGTAGTAGTAGTGTAGTAGCATTAGTATAATCATAGTAGTAGTAGTAATATTAGTGTAGTAGTAGAAGTAGTAGCTGTAGTAGTTGTTGTGGTAGAAGCAGTAGTAGTGGCAGTAGTAGTAATAGGGAAGCAGTATTAGCAGTAGCAATTGTAGCAGTAGCAGTAGTTATTGTAGTAGCAGTAGTAACAATAGTAGTAGTAGCAGTAGTAGTAGCAGCAGTAGTAGTAGTTGTTGTAGCAGTTGTTATAGTAGCAGAAGTAGCAGTAGCAATTGCGGTATTACTAATAGTAGTTTTAGTAGTCGTCGTAGTGGTCGTACTAGTACTAGAAGTAGTAGCAGTAGAAGTTGTAGTAGTAGTAGCATAAGCAGTACTTGTAATTGCTACCGTAGTAGCCACAGTGGTGGTAGTTGAAGTACGAGTAGTAGCAGTCGCAGTAGTAATAGTAGTAGTAGTAGGAGTAGTAGCAGTCACAGTAGTAATAGTAGTAGTAGCAGGAGTAGAAGTAGTAGTTGTGGTACTAATAGTAGGAGGAGAAGTAGTAGTAGTAGTAGTAGCTGTAGCAGCAAAACCATTAGGAACAGAATTAGTAGTAGTAGCAGCCGAAGGAATAGGTGTAGGGGAAGTAGTAGTATAAGTAGTAGCAGTAGTAGAAGTTGTAGTAGTATTTGTTGTAGAAGTAGTAGCAGCATTCACAATGGTTGTAGTTGTAGTAGTAGCAGCAGCAGAAGTAGTAATAGTAATAGCCATAGCAGTAGTTGTAGTAGCAAAAGTGGTAGTAGTTGGAGAATTAATAGTAGTAGTAGTAGAAATAGTAGTAGTACTGATAATAGTAATATTTGTAGCATTAGTAGTGGCAGTAGTAGTAGTAGTAGAAGTAGTAGCAACAGTAGTAGTGGTAGCAGTGGTAGTAGTAGTGGTAGTACTAGTGGTGGTGGTAGTGGTAGTTGTAGTCGTAGTAGTAGCAAATGTAGTAGCAGTAGTAGTTGTAGCAGTATTAGTAGGGGAAGTAATAGTAACAGTAGTCATAATAGTAGTCGTAGTAGCAGAAATAGTAGTAGTAGTAGTGGTTGTCATAATAGCTGTGGCAGTAGCAACAAAAGAAGTAGGAGCAGTGGCAGTAGTAGTAATATTAGTAGTAGTTGTTGTAGTCATTGTAGCAGTTGTAGTAGTAGTAGCAATAATTGCAGCGGTAGCAATAGTAGCAGCAGTAGTAGCAACAATAGTAGGATTACTAGCAGTAGTAGTAGTAGCTATCGTAGTAGCAGTAGCAGTAGTAGTAGGAGAAGTAGTAGTTGATGTAGTAGTAGTAATAGTAGCAGCAGTAGTAGTAGAAGTAGAAGTAGGAATAGTTATAGCAGTATTAGTGGTAGCAATAGTAGTAGCTACAGTAGTAGTAGTTGCCGTAGCAATAGTAGCTGTTGTAGCCACGGCAAAAGTAGTAGCAGTAGTATTAGTAGGAGTTGGAGTAGAAGTTGCAGTAGTTTTAGTAGTAGAAGTAGTTGTAGGAAGAGAAGTAGTAGTAGTAGTTGTTGATGTAGAAGAAATAGCAATAGTAGTAGTTGTGGTTGTAGTTGGAGTGGTAGTAGTAGCTGTAGGAGTAGTTGTACTAGTTGCAGTAGTGGCAGTATTGGTATTTGTAGAGGTAATAGCAATAGTTGTCAGAGTAGTAGTAGTACTAGTAGTTGTTGTTGTTGTTGTTGTAGTACTAGTAGTAGTAGTAGAAGTAGAAGTAGAAGTAGTAGTAGTAATTATTGTGGTAGTTGTAGTGGTAAATGTAGTAGTAGTAGCACTAGTAGTCGTAGCAATAGTAGTAGCTATAGTTGTAGTAGTCGGAGTTGTAGTAGTAGCAGGAGTCATTGTTGTAGCAGCAGCAGTTCTAGTAGTAGCATTAGTTCTTGTTGTAGCAGTAGCAGTAGTTGTTGTTGTAGCTGTGGTAGTAGTAGTAGTAGCCGCAGTAGGAGTAGCAGCAGCAGTAGTAGCTGTAGCCATAGGAGAAGTAGAAGTAACTACTGTAGTAGTAGTAGTAATAGTAGTAGTAGTAGTATTAGTAGCGGCAGTGGTAGTAGTAGTAGTCAGAGTAGTAGTAGAAGGAGAAGCAGTAGCTTGAATTGAAGTAGTTGTAGTTGTTGTAGTAGTAGATGTATCAGTTGTTGTAGTAGTAGAAGAAGTTGCAATAATAGTAGAAGTAGTAGTAGTTGTTGTTGTAGCCATAGTCATTGTCATAGCAGTAGCTATAGTAGTAGAAGTAGTAGTAGTCAGAGAGGTGGTGGTAGTGGTGGTAGTAGTAGTAGAATTATTATTATTATTATTAGTAGTAGTAGTAGTAGTAGTAGTAGTAGGAGCTGTAGTAGAAGAAATAGTAGTAGCGATTGTAGTTGCAGTAGCAGTAGTAGTTGCATCAGAAGCAGATGTAGCAATAGTCGTGGTTGTAGCAGAAGTATCAATATTAGTACTAGTAGTTGCAATAGCCGTTATAGCCACAGTGGTAGCTCAAGTAGCAGTAGTAGTAGCATTAGTAGTGGAAGTAGTTATAATTGTTGGTGTAGTAGCAGTAGTAGTAGCATTATCAATAGTAGCAGCAGTAGTAGCAGTAGTAGTAGTAATTATTGTAGCAGTAGTAGAGGTAGCAATAGTAGCAATAGCATTAGCATGAGTTGGAGTAGCAATAGTAGCAATAGTAGTAGTAGTTGCGGTAGTCGTACTAGCAATTATAGAAGTAGTTGTAGCAGTAGTAGTCGGAGTCATAGTAGTACTAGTAGGACTAGTAGTATTAGTAGTTGTAGTAGTAGTAGTATTTGTAATAGTGGCTGTCGTCGCTACACTAGTAGTAGCAGTAGTAGTAGCTGTAGTAGTAATAATAGTAGTAGTAGCTGAAGTAGTAGTAGCCATAGTAGTAGCCATAGTAGTAGGAGATGTGGTAGTCGTAGCAACCATAGTTGTAATAAAAGTAGTAGTTGTAGTAGAAGAATTTGCAGTATCACAACAGCAATAGTAGTAGCCATAGTTATGGTAGTAGTAGCCATAGTAGTTGTAGGAATAGTTGTAGCAGTAGTAACAGTAGCAATAACAATAATAATGGCAACAGTAGTTGTAGTAGTAGGAGTAACAGCAGCAGTAGTAGTCGTAGAAGTAGTAGTAGTAGTAGTAGGAGGAGGAGTATCGGTAGTACCAGTGGAGGTTGTAGTATTAGTAGCAGTAGGAGTAATAGTAGTTGTAGCAAAAGCTATAGTAGTATTGGTGGCAACAGTAGTAGTAGTTGTAGTAGCAGTAGTAGTAGGAGTACCAGTTGTAGTATTTCTAGTAATAGTAGTAGGAGTACCAGTTGCAGTAGCGGTTGAAGAAGTAGTAGTAGTAGCATTAGTAGCAGGAGTGTCATTAGTAAAAATTATAGCAGTAGCAGTAGTAGTAGGAGTTGTAGTACTACTAGTAGCAATAGTAGAAGTAGTAACAATAGTAGAAGCTGTAGTATTAGCAGTAGGAGTTGTAGTTGTCATAGCAGCGATAGTAGTAGCAGTAGCTATTGTAACAGTTGCAGTAGCGATAGTACTAATAACTGTAGTAGTAGTTGTAGTAGTATTAGTAGCAGTAGTCATAGCAGTAGGAGAAATAGCAGTAGTAGTAGTAGCAACAACATTAGTAGTGGAAGTAGTAGTAGCAGAAATAGTAGTAGTAGTAGTAATAGAAGTAATAGTAGTAGTAGTAGTAGTAGTAGTAGTAGCAATAGTAGTAGTTGTTGTTGTAGTCGTTGTAGGAGTAGTTATTGTAGTAGTAGTTGTATTAGTAGTAGTTGTTGTTGTTGTTGGCGTAGTAGTAATAATAGTAGTCGAAGTCACAGTAATAACAGTAGCCTCAGTAGAATTTGCAGTAGTAGTTGTAGTAGTACTAGTTGTAGCTTTAGTATTTGTAGTAGCAATAGTACCAATAGTAGCATTAGTAGCATTAGTAGCAATAGTTGTAGTAGTAGCAATAGTTGTAGTAGTAGTTTTAGTAGCTGGGGTAGTAGTAGTAGTAGTTATAACGATCATAGTTGTAGATGTAGTTGCAGTAGTGGCAGTAGTAGAACATGTAGCTGTGGCAGTAGTAGTAGTTGTAGTAGCAGCAGCAGTAGTAGCAGTAGTAGCAATTGCAATAGTAGTAGAAGTAGTAGTAGTAGTAGGAGTAGTAGCATAAGTTGTAGCAGTAGTAGAAGAAGTAGTAGTAGTAGCTGTAGCAGCAACAACAACGGTAGTTGTAGTAGTTATAGTAGTAGTAGGAGTAGTAGAAATAGAAGTAACTGTAGTTGTAGTAGTAGAAGCAGTTGATGTAGTAGTCATCGTAGTAGTAGTAGTAGTAGCATTAATAGTAGTACCAGTAGTAGTAGTAGTAGAAACAGTAGTAGCACTAGCTGTAGTGGTAGTGGTAGTAGTAGCTGTAGTGGCAGTAGTAGTAGCAGCAGCAGCAGCAGTAGTAGTAATAACAGTAGAAGCAATAGTTGTAGGCCTAGTACTGATAGCAGTAGTAGTAGTCGTAGTTGTTGTAGCACAAGTAGCAATAATAGTTATAGTAGTAGTTATAGTAGTAGTAGAAGTAGTAGTAATAATAATAATAATAGTAGATGTCCTAGTAGTTGCTGAAGTAGTTTTCGTAGGAGTATAAGTAGTACTATTAGTACCAGAAGCAGAACCAGCAGTAGTGGTAGTATTAGTAGTAGTAGCCACCTTAGTAGTAGTGGTATCCGCATTAGTAGTAGTAGCCGCCTTAGTAGTAGTAGTAGCCGCACTAGTAGTAGTAGTAGTAGCGATAGTAGAGGCAAAAACCGAAGTAGTAGTAATAGTAGCTTCAATTGTTATAGTAGTAGTAGTAGTGTTATTATAGTTGTATTAGTAGTAGTATTAGTGTAGTAGTAGAAGTAGTAGCTATAGTAGTAGAAGTTGTTGGAGAGGTAGTCATAGTAGCAGTAGTTGTAATGGTATAAGCGGTAGTCGTAGTAGTGGTAGTAGTAGTATTAGTAGTGGTAGCTGCAGTAGTAGCAATAGTAATGGCAGCAGTAGTAATAGGAGAAATAGTATTAGGAGTAGCAGTTATAGCAGACCTAGCAGTAGTTGTAGTAGTTGCAGTAGTAGCAGCAACAACAATAGTTGTAGTAGTAGTAGCTGTAGTAGTTGTCGTAGTAGCAAAAGTAGTACTAGTAGTAGCAGTAGCTATAGCAGAAGTAGCAGTATTAGCAGCAGCAATAGTAGTAGTAGTAGTTGTTGTTGCTATCGTAGCAGCCTTACTAGTAGCAGAAGTAGCAGCAACAGGAGTAGTAGCAGTAGTAGCATAAGAAGTACTTGTAATTGCTACAGTAGTAGCCGCAGTAGGACTAGTTGTAGTAGGGGTTTTAAGTAGTAGTAGTAGCAACAGTAGGAGTAGGTGTAGTAGTTGTAGTAGTAGTAGCAGAAGCTTTAGTAATATAATTTGTAGTAGTTGCAGTTGTAGGAGTAGGTGTAGGGGAAGAACTAGTACAAGCAATAGCAGTAGTAGAAGTTGTAGTAGCAATAGTAGCAAAAATTGCAATGGTTGCAGTGGTTGCAGTAGTAACTATGGTAGCAACAGCAACAACAGAAGTAGCAGCAGTAGTAGTCATAGTAGTAGTTGTAGTAGTAGAAGAAGCAGTAGGAGAAGTAGTAGTAGTGGTAGAAATAGTAGTACTAGTAGTAGGACGAGTAGTAGTAGGAACAGTAGTGGTCGTAGCAGTAGTTATAGAAGTAGTTGTAGTAGTAGTAGTAGGAGTAGTAGTAATAGTGGTAGTAGTAGTGGTGGCAGTAGTGGTAGTAGCAGCAGTAGTAGTAGTAGTAGTAGAAGTAGCAGTAGTAGGAGAAGTAGTAGTAGTGGCAGTAGTAGTAGTCGTAGTAGTAGTTGTAGAAGTAGTAGTAGTAGTAGTAGGAGTAGTAGTAGTAGTAGCAGTAGTAGTGGTAGTAGTAGTGGTAGTAGCAGCAGCAGTAGTAGTAGTAGTAGTGTAGTAGTAGTGGTAGTAGTAGCAGTAGTAGTAGGGGAAGTAGTAGTAGTAGTTGTCATATAGCAGTCGTAGTAGTAGTAGTAGCACTACTAGTAGTAGTAGTAGTAGTAGTAGCAGTAGTTGTATTAGTAGTAATAGTAGTAGTAGTAGTAGTAATAGTAGTAGTTGTTGTTGTTATTGTAGTAGTAGTCATAGTAGCAGTAGCAGTAGTAGCATTAGAAGCAGGAGCAGTGGTAGTAGTAGTAATATTAGTAGTGGTAGTCGAAGTTGTTATAGCAGTGGTAGTAGTAGGAGCAATAATTGCTATAGTAGCAATAGTAGCAGTAGCAACGGTAGTTGTATTAGTAACAATAATTGCAGTAGTAGCAATAGTAGCAGCAGCAGCAGTAGTATTAGTAGCGATAGTAGTAGTAGATATCGTAGTAGCAGCAGCTACAGTAGTATTAGTAGTGATAGCAGTAGTAGATATCATAGTAGCTGTACCAATAGTAGTAGGAGTTGTAGTAATACTAGCATTAGTAGTAGAAGTAGAAGTTGGTATAGATGTCGTAGTATTAGTAGTAGCAAGAGTAGTAGCCGCAGTAGTTGTTGTTGTTGTTGTAGTTGTAGTAGCTGTTGTAGCCACGACAAAAGTAGTAGTAGTATTAGTATGAGTAGAAGTAGCAGTAGCAGCAGTTCTAGTAGCAGAAGTACTAGTAGTAGGAGAAGTAGTAGTAGAAGTGGTTGTAGTAGTATTAATAATAGTAGTAGCTGAAATAGTAGTAGTAGTAGTAGTAGTAGTAGCGGCAGTAGCAGCAAGAGCAGTAGTAGTGGAAGTAAGAGTAGTAGTAGCAGAAGTAGTAGTTGTAGCATTAGTAGTTGCAATAGCGATAATAGCAGTAGTAGTAGTTGTAGCAGTAGTAATAGTAGTCGCGATAATTACATAATTAGCAGTAGCAGCAGTAGTAGTTCTAATTGTAGTAGTAGCGAAACTAGTAGTAGGAGTAGCAGCAGTAGCAACACTAGTATTAGTTGGAGCAACAAAAGTCATAGTAGTAGCAGTAGTAGTAGCAGTGGTAGTAGTAACAGTAGTAGTGGTAATTATAGTAGCAGTCATAGCAATAGTAGCAGTCGAAGTAGTGGTAGCAGTAGTAGTAGTTGTAGTCATAATAGCAATAAGAGTAGTAGTAGCTGCAGCAGCAATCGTAGTAGTAGTAGTCATAGTAGCAAAAGGAAAAGAAGTATTAGCAGTAGCTGCGGTAGTTGTAGCATTAGTAGCAGCAGTATTAGCAGTAGTATTAGTAGTTGTAGTAGTTGGAGTAGTAGTATTAGCAGCCGTGGTAGCAACTGTAGCAGTAGTGACACTAGTAATTATAGTAGCAATTGCAGCAATTGCATCGATTACAGTAGGAGCTTGAGTAGTAGTAGTAGTATTAGTAGCAGTAGTACCCATAGTAGTAGTGGGAGAAGTAGTAGCGGTAGTAGCTGAAGTAGCAGTAGTAGTATTAGCAGGAGTAGTAGTAGGAGTAATAGTAGCAGGAGTAGTAGTAGTAGTAGTAGTAATAATAGTAGTAATAGTAGTAGTAGTAGTAGTAGCAGTAGCAGCAGCAGCAGAAGTAGTGGTTGCAGTAGTAGCTGTAGTAGCAGTAGTAATATTAGAAGGAGTAGTAGTAGTAGTACAAGTTGTCGTTATCATTGTAGTAGTAGTAGTAATAGCAGCTGTAGCAATGGTAGTAGTCGTAGTAGCAGTAGTAATAGACGTGGTAGTAGCAATAGTTGTTAGAGTAGGAGTGGGAATCGTAGCCTTGGCTATGAAAGTAGAAGCAATAACACTAATAGAAGCAGTAGTAGTGGTGGTAGTAGTAGTAGTAGTAACAAAAGTAGCAGTAGCAAGTGCAACAGTAATAGTCGTAATAGTAATAGTAGTAGTAGCCGTAGTAGCAGTAGCAGCAATAGTAGCATAAGTAGTTGTAATAGTAGATGTAGTAGTAGTAGTAGTAATTGTAGTAGCATTATCAGTAGTTGTACTAGTCGAAGTAGTGGTAGTAGTAGTAGCAATAGCAGCCGCAGTAGCAGTGGCCTTAGTAGTAGCAGTAGCAATATTAGCAATAGTAGTGGTAGTAATAGTAATAGAAGTAGCAGTAGAAGTAGTAGTAGTAGTTATAGGAGTAGCAGTAGAAGTTGTTGTAATACTAGTAGCAGCAGTAGTATCAGTGGGAATAGCAGTAGTAGAAGTAGCAGTAGTAGGAGTACTAATAGTAGTAGGAAAAGTAGCAGTAGTGCCAGAAGTAGCAGTAGTAATAGTAGCAGCAGCTGCTGTAGTAGTAGTTGTTGTAGCATTAGTAGTAGCAATAGTAGTTTTTTTAGTAGTAGTAGTAGTAGTAGTTATTAATGTTATAGGAGAGGTAGCAGTAGTATTTTTTTTTGTATTAACAGCACTACTAGTAGCGGCAGTTGTAATAGTAGTAGTTGTAGTTGTAGTCATTGTAGTAGCAGTAGTAGTAGTCAAAGTGGTAGCAACAGTAATTGTAGTAGTTGTAGCAGTAGTAGTATTTGTTTTAACAACAGTAGCAATAGTAGTACATGTAGTAGTAGTTATAGTAGTAATTGTAGTAGCAGTAGAAGTAGTTGTAGTAGTCGAAGTAGTGGTAGTAGTAGTAGTAGTGGCAGCCGTAGTTGCAATAGTAGTAGTAGTAGAAGAGTAGTAGTAGTTGTAGTAGTAGTAGTAATAGTAGTGGAAGAAGTTGAAGTAGTAGTAGTACTAGTAGTAGTAGGAGAAGAAGTAATAGTAGCAGAAGTTGTAGTAGTAGAAGTAGCTGTAGTAGTACTCGTAGCAACAACAGTAGTAGTAGTAGCTACAGTATCAGTTGGAGTCAGAGTAGTAGTAGCAGCAGTTGTAGTAGCAGTAGTAGTAGTAGCAGCAGCAGCAGTAGTAGTAGTAGTAATTGTAGTAGCAGTAGTAATCGTCCAAGTAGTGGTAGCAGTATTTGCAGTGGTAGTGATAGCAGTAGAAGTAATAGTTGTAGTTGTAGCAGTAGTAGTAGTAGAAGAAATAGTAGCAGTAATATTAGTGATAGCAGTAGTTGTAATAGCAGGAATAGTATTTCTTGGAGTAGCAGTAGTTGTAGTTGTAGTATTAGTAAGCATTTGCTGTAGTTGTAGTCATAGCCGTAATAGTAGTAGTAGTTGTAGCAGTAGCAGTAATAGTAACAGTAGTAGTAGCATTTGCAGTAGTTGTAGCATTAGTAGTAGTAGTAGTTGTTGTTATTGTTGTTGTTGGTATAAGAGAAGTTGTAATTGTAGTTGCCATTGTTGTTGTAGGAGAGCTAGTAGTAGTTGTTATAGTAATAGTAGTAGTGGCATTAGTATTTGTTGTTGTATTAGTAGCACAAATATTAGCAGTAGTTGTAATAGTGGCAGTGGTAGTTGTAGTCATAGTAGAAGCAGTAGCAATACAAGCAGCACCAACAACAGTAATTGTCGTAGTTGTAGGAATAGTAGTATTTATTGTAGCAACAGTAGCAGTAGTAGCAGTAGTGGTAGATGTAGTGGTAGTGGTGGTAGCAATTATAGTAGCAGTAGAACTAGCTGTAGCAGTCGAAGTATTGGTAGCTGTAGTAGCAATAGTAGTCGTAGTAGCAATAGTAGTAGTAGTAGAAGTTCTAGTAGTAGTTGTAGTAGTCGTAGTAATAGTAGTAGAGCAAGTAGAAGTTGTAGTAGCACTAGTAGTAGTAGTACAAGTAGTAATGGTTCTGGAAGTAGTAGTCGTAGTTGTAATAGTAGTAGTAGCTGTAGTTGTAATAGTTTGAGTAGCAGTAGTAGTGGTGGCAATGGTAATAGTAGTAGTAGTAAAAATAGTAGAGCAAGTAGTAGTAGTGGCAGTAGAAGTAGTAGCCGTAGTAATAGTAGTAGTAGTAGTAGTAGTAGTAGTAGTATTAATTATAGTAATTGTAGTAATAGTAGTAGCAGTATTTGCAGTAGTAGCAATAACAATAGAGTTAATAGTAGTCGTAGCAGTACTAGCCGTAGTAGTTTCTTTCGCAGTAATACTAGTCGTAGCAGTAGTAGTAGCAGTAACTATAGTATTAATTTGAGTAGCAATAGTAGTAGCAGCAGTAGTAGTATCAGTAGTGATAGTAGTAGGAGAAGTTGTAATTGTTGCAGTAGCAGCAGTATTAATAGTAGCAGCTGCTATAGTAATGGTAGTGGTAGTAGTACTAGTAGTAGTAGCAACAACAATAGTAGCTGTTGTAGTAATTGCGCCAACAGCTATAGTAGCAGTAATAGTAGCAGTAGTAGTAGTGGTAGTTGTAGTAGTTTTAATACTAGTTGTAGTAGCAGTTATCGTTGTAGCAGTAGTAGCCGTAGTAATAGTGCTGGTAGTAGTAGCAGTCGTAGCAATAGTACTAGTGATCGTAGTACAAGTAATAGTAGTAGGAGTAGTAGTACCAGTAATCGTAATAGCAGTAGTAATAGTTATAGTCGTAATAATAGTAGTTGTAGTAGCGGCAACAACAGTAGTTGTAGTAGCATTATTAGTAGTTGTAGTAGGAGTAGTAGTAGCATTAGTCATTGTTGTAGTCGCTATAGTCAGAGTAGTAGCAGGAGTAGTAGTAATAGTAGTAGTAGTATTAGTAGTTGCAGTAGTAGCAGTCATAGCTATCGTAGTAACAATTATAGTACTAGTAGACAAAGTAGTTGAAGTAGTAGTAGTAGTAATAAGTGTAGTAGTACTAGCAATAGGTGTAGTAACAGCAGCAGAAGAAGTAGTAGTAGTAGTAGTAGAAGTAGTGGTGGTAATTATAGTAGTAGTCACAGTAGTAGCTGTAGTAGTAGTAGTGGTAACGGTAGTAGAAGCAGCAGCAGCAATAGTAAAAGTAATAGTAGTTGTAAAAGTAGTAGTGGTAGCAGTAATAATAGTAGTAGTAGTAAAATTAATTGTAGTAATTGTAATTGCAGTAATAATAGGAGGAGTAATTGCAGTAGTAATAGTACTATTACTAGTAGTAGCAGTATTGGCAGCAATTGAAGTAGCAGTAGTAATAGTTACAGTATTAGTAGTGGTAGTTGCTGTAGTAGCAGTAGCAGTTGTAGCAGTAGTAGCAGCAGTGATAGTAGTTGTTATAGTAGTAGCAGTTGTAGTAATAATAATTGTTGACAACAACAATAGTTGTTGTCGTACTAGTAGTAGAAGAAGCAGTAGCAGTAGTAGTAGTAATAGTAGAAGCAGTATTAATAGTAGTAAGAGAAGTAGTAGTAGCAGTAGTAGTAGTAGTAGGAGTAGTAGTTGTAGGAGTACTAGTACTAAGAGCAATAGGAGTAGTAGAAGGAGTAGTAGTAGTCATAGAAGTAGTAGCAGTAGTGTTGTAGTAATAGTAATAGTAGTAGTAGTAGTTGGAGTTGTAGTAGTAACAGTAGCAATAACAATAGTCGTAAAAGTTGTCATAATTGTATTATTATTAGTAGTAGAAGTAGTAGTAGAAGCAGTAGAGTAGTAGTGGTATTCATAGTAGTAGTAACAGTAATAGTCATAGTAGTAGTAGTAGTATTGGTAGTAGTTGTAAGACTAGTAGTACTAAGACTGTTACTACTACTAGTAGTAGTAATAGTAGTATTAATAGTAGTAGGAGTAGAAGAGGCAGCTGCGGGAATATTAATACTAGAACTTATCGTGGCAGCGGCAACAACAGTAGGATTTAAAGTACCTCTAGTAGGGGCAAGAGTAGTAGTCATGGTAGCAAGAGTTGGAATAGGTGTAGAAATAGTAATAATAGTAAGAAGTGGTAGTAGTGGTAGTAGTAGTAGGTGTAGGAATAGTAGGAGTAGTAGTAGTAATTCTACTGCTGCTGTTGGTACTACTATTGCTACTGCAATGCTGCTGCTACTAGAACCACTGGTACTACTTCAACTACTTCTACTGCTACTATTGCTGCTGCTACTTCCACGGCTACTGCTAATATTGCTGCTACTACTACTGCAATAATTGCTATTGCTGTTACTGACGTACTATTACTTCTACAACAACAAGAACTACTACTGCAACAACAACTACTACTACTGTTGCTACAACAACTACTACTGTTGCTTATGCAACTACTGCTACTACTACTACTAATAATAATTTTACTATTATTGCAATTACTAATACTAGTGATATTACTAGAAATACTATTACTACTACGACTATGTCTCCTACATTAACAACAACAACTGCTACTACTCCATCTCCGCCTACCATTATTGTTGTTACTGCTACTACTGCTACAACTACCACTATTGCTACTACAACTCCTACTATTACTATGACTACTCCTTGTACTACTGCAACAACTACAACTACTATAACCACTACTACTACTGCTAGTAATGCTACTACCATTACTACTATTTCTACTACTGCTACAACTATTACTACAACTTCTGATACTACTACTACTGTTGCTATTACGAATACTACTATTACTATTATAGCTACTATCATAACTGCTACTTCTGCTACTATTAATACTTCTACTAGTACTACTTCTCCTCCTCCTCCTCCTCCTCCTACTACTACTACTGCTTCTACTGCTACTACTGCTTCTACCGCTACTACTACTACTACTACTAATAAGAATACTATTACTGCTACTGATACTACTACTACTACTAACACTACTACTACTTCTACTACTGTAACTATTCCAAGTACTACTACTACACCTAACACTCCTACTACTACTACTGCTACTGCTGCTGCTGTCACAACTACTACTTCGGCTACTACAACAACTACTACTATTACAGTTGTTACTACTACTACTACTACTTCTTCTATTACTACTATGACTACTACTACTAATACAACTACTGCTCCTACAACAACAACAACTACTACCACTAACATCACTACTTCTACTGCTACTACTACTCCGACTACTACTACAACGACAACTATTCCTATTCCTACTCCTCCTACTACTATTACTACTACTAAGGCTACTACTGTTCCTGCTCCTACTCTAACTCCTACTTCTACCACAACTACTTCTACTGCTGCTACCACTGCCCAAATAACTACAATAGCTACTATTGCTCCTACTACTAATACTACAACTGCTATTACTATTACTACTACAACTATTACTATTTCTACTTTTACTACTACTACTGCTGCTACTACTACTAGTACTACTACTACTACTACTAATACTACCACTATTACTAATATTAGCAACAGTAGTAGTAGCAGAACTAGAAGGTGTAGTTGTAGTTAGAGTAGGAATAGGAATAGGAGTAGCAATAGGCATTGGAGTAGAAGTAATGTTAGTAGTACTACTCGGTACAGTAGGAGTAGTAGTAACAGCAGTTGTACTAATAGTAGTATTAGTAGTAGTATTAGTAGCAGTAGGAGGAGCAGTAGTAGTTGTTGTACTAGTAGTGGAATTAGTAGTAGTTGTTTTAGTAGTTGTAGTATAATTAGTAGTAGTAGGAGTAGTAGTAGTAGGAACTGTCTTAGAAGTAGTTATTGTAGTAGTTGTAGTATTAGTAGCAGTAGCAATAGTAGTAGTGGTCGTTGTACGTTTAGTACTTGTAGTAGTAGTAGGGGTAGCAGTAGTAGGAGTAGCACTAGTACTACTACAACTACTACTAATACTATTACTACAATTACTACTACTACTATGGCTACTACTACTGCGACTGCTAATACTACTACTCCTGTTACTACAACTATTACTACTACCACTGCAACTTCTACTACTACTGCATCAACTTCTGCTATTGCTAGTACTACTGCTCGTCCTCCCCCTACTACTACTGCTACTGATGCTGCTTCTACTACAACAACTGCTACTACAGCTACTATTGCTACTAGTACTACTGCTACTACTATTGTTGCTGTTGCTGCTGCTACTATTGCCACTACTACTGCTACTACCACTACTGCTACTAACTACTAACTACTACTATGACTGCTACTACTACTACTACTGCAACTATGACTACTACTACTACAACTACTACAAGAAGTACTACTTCTACTACTAATACCACTATTAGTACTACTACCTCTTCTGCTCCTACAGCAACTATTACTATTGCTCCTACAACAACTACTACTGCTACAACTAATTTTACTACTACTATTATTACTAATGCTACTACAGCTACTACTACAACAACTACTACTCCTACTACTACTACTACTACTACTACTACAACTGCTACTGCTACTCCAACGACTTCTCATACTACTCTAGCCACTGCTACTGCTATGACTACTACCGCTAATGCTGCTTTTACTACTACTCCAACTACCACTGTTGCTTCCACTATTACGGCTATTGCTGCTGCTGCTACTACACCTACTACAGCTACGACTGATACTAATACTACTATTACTAGTATGGCTGCTACTTCTGCAACTACTACCGCTACTACCACTGCTACAACTACTACTACTATTGCAATTATTACTGCTACTACTACTACTATTACAAATATCTCTGCTACAACTTCTACTATGACTTCTACTAATACTACTACTACTACTACTACGACTACTACTATTTCTACTAATACTACTGCTACTACAACTACTACTGCTACTACAGCTACTATTACTATTGTTGTTACTACTGCTACTACTACTACTAGTACTATGACTACAACTACTATAGTTGGTCCAACTTCTACTTCTACTACTAGTACTACTACAGCTGCTCCTACTACTACTGTTTGTTCTATTGCTACTGCTACGACTACTACTACTGCTGCTGCTGCTACTCCTGTGGCTACTACTACTGCTAATGCTACTACTACTGCTAGTGCTACTACTACTACTATTGCTCCTATTACGATTGCTACTAATACTACTCCTACTACTACTAATGTTGCTACTGCTACTGCTCCTGCTCCTACAACTACTACTACTACTACCAGTGCTACCACTAGTAGTATGACAACTACAACTATAACTACAGCAACAACAACTACTACTACTATTACTACTTCTACTAGTACCGCTAGTACAGCTACTAATACTACTATAAGTACTTCTACTGCTACTACTGCTTTTACTGCTCCAACTAATACTACTACTGTTGTTGCTTCCGCTGCTATGATGCCTACTACTACTGCTACTATTAATGCTACAACTACTGCTGCTACTACTACTACTACAATTACTAACGCTACTAATATTGCTACTATTTCTACTACTAGTACCAATGCTACTGATACTACTGATACTAATTCGCCAAGTCATACTACTTTTGCAACTACTACTGTCAAGCCTACTACTGCTTCTACAACAACAACTACTGCTATTGCTACCACCACAACTACTACTGGTACTACTACTACTACTACTGTTGCTACTACTACTACTACTATTACTACTACTGCTGCGACTGCTACTTCTTCAACTACCAACACAACTAGTACAACAATGAATACTACTACTGCTTCTACTACTGCTACTACTACTACTACTATTACAACGACTACTATGCCACTACTACTATACCTTCTACGACAACTATTGCTACTATTGCTTCTACTTCTACTATTACTACTACTACTACTACTACTACAACTACTACTACTACTACTACTACAACAACTATAATTACTAATACAACTACAACTACTACAACCATTACTACTACTACCATAACAACTACAACAACTGCTTCAACTAATGCAGGAGCAACAACAAAAACATCCACTATACTACTATTACTCCAAGTATAACTACTACTACTATTACTTCTCTTACTACTACTACTGCTACTACTACTACATCTACTACTATTGCAACTGCTACATCTTGTACTACTACTACTACTACAACTGCTCCTACTGCGACCACCACTACTACTACTAGTACTACTTCTAATACTACTGCAACTACTACTACTTCTATCGCTGCTCGACTGCTACTACTATTATGGCTACTATTGCTACTACTACAACGACAACTACTACTAATATTAGTACTACTCCAACGACAGCTCCTACTACTACCACTCATGCTACTACTACTAATGCTACTAATACTATTCCTACTACTATTGCTACTGCTACTGCGGCTACTTTTGCTACTATTGTTACTACTGCAGCTACTGCTGTTGCTACGACTACTACTACTATTACCACTACTATTGTTACTACTATTGCTGCTGCTACTGCTACTACCACTATTGCTACTGCTACTGCTGCTGCTACCACTACTACTACTACTACTAATGCTACTACTACTATACCCACTAATATTGCTACTAACACTACTACTACTACTGCTCCTACCAGAAGTACTACTGTTACAACAACTACTACTACTATGACTACACTACTACGACTGCTACAACTACTACAACTACTTGTGCTACTACTACTACTACTACTATTTCTCCTACTACTACTACTACCAAAACTACAACTACTAATGCGACTACTACTACTACTATTGTGATTACTGCGGTTGCAATAGCTGCTACTACTACTACTACTACTACAACAACAACAACAACAACTACTACCATGACTCCTACTATAGTTACAGCTTCTGGTATAACTAATACTGCTACTACTACTGCTGCTAATATAACGACAACAATAGCTACTACTACTACTACTACTGTCACTACAACTACAACTGCTACTACCACTACTACTATTACTACCGCTACTATTGCTACTACCGCTACTACTACTACAATTACCACCACAACAACTACTACTACTACTACTATTGCATCTACTACTACTTCTACTACTTCGCCTCCATCTAGTACTTTTGCTACTGCTACTACTACAACTGATACTACTAGTGCTATTGCTACTACTACAACTAGTACTACTACTATTACTGCTACAACTACTACTATTACCACTAATACTACTACTACTATTACTGCTTCTACTGCTACTACTGCTACTACTACTACTACGACTATTATTACTACTACTTCTATTATTGCTACCACTACTACTGCTACTACTATTACTCCTAGCGCCACCACTACTACTAATACTACTACTGCGACTACGACTATTTCTACTACGACCACTCTATTTCTCCTCCTCCTCCAACTACTTATACAACTGCTGCTACTGCTACTACTACTAAAACTACTATACTTCTCATATTACTACTACGACTTCTACTACTATGGCTATAGCTACTACTACTACAACTAATACTACTATTACTATCACTACTACTGGTACCACTGCAACTACCGCGATTACAGCCACTACTACTGCTACTACTGCTACTGCTGCTGCTAATGCTACTACCGCTACTTCTATTACTACTTTTACTAGGACTGCAGTGACTGCTACTACTGCTACAACAAACACATCTTGTAGAACAACGACTACTACTACAACTATTGCTACTGCTACTACGACTACTATAGCTATTACTACTACTACTACAACAACTACTACAACTACTACAACCACTACTACTACTACTACCACAACTACAACAACTACTTCTACTACTGTAGCAACAATAATAGCAATGACCACTACTTCTAGTACTATTACTATTACTACTACTATTGCTACTGCAACTACTACAACTACTACAACTGCTACTATCACATCTTCTACTACTTCTACTACAACTACTCCTACCGCGACTACCACTGCAACTACTACTACTCTGCTACTGCAAGCACTAATTCGGCTACTACTATAACTACTACTTATACCGCTATTCTACTGCTACTATTATTACTACTACTTTAGTTACTACTACAATAACAACTACTGCGACTACAACTAGAACTACTACTACCACTCCTTCTAATACAACTACAGCTTCTACTACTACTACAACTACAGTTACTACTACTACTACAACTATTACTACTATAGCTACTTACACTGTCACTACTGGTACTACTGCTGCTACTACTACTGCTGCTACTACTTCTACTACTTCGCCTACTACCTCTACTATTGCTTCTACTACTACTTCTACTTCGCCTACTACCTCTACTATTGCTACTACTACTACAACAATTGCTACTAATAGTGCTATTACTACTACTACAAATAGTACCACTACTATTACTGCTACTACTGCTACGATTGTCACTAATACTACTACTGCTATTACTGCTTCTACTGCTACTACTATTACTACAACAACAACAACAATAGTAACAACAATAACTACTACTACTACAATTACTACTACTACTGCGACAACTACAACTTCTATTACAACTACTTCTACTATTGCTACCACTACTTCTCATACTACTATTGCTACTGCTCTTACTTCTACGACTACTACTACTATTCCTACTACTACTACTACAGCAACAACTTCTACTGCTGGTGCTACTACTACTACTACAAATACAACTACAAGTAGTACTGCTACTATAATAACTACTACTATTGCTACTACTTCTACTATGGCTACTGCGTCAACAACAAATACTAGTACTACTTCTACTGCTGCTAAGACAGCTACAACTACTTCCACCACTACTACTACAACTACTTTTACTACTACAACAACAACTACTACTACTATCACTACTACTGCTACTAATAGTACTACTTCTACAACTACTTCTACTACCTCTACTACTGCTACTACTACAACTACTTCTCCAACAACTATAACTACTAACCCTGCTGCTACTTCTCCTTCAACTTCTACTACTGCTATAGCTACTACTTCTACAACTACTGCTACTGCTACCACTACTACTACTACTACTACAAGTTCTACTGCTGCTTTTGTTGCTATTGCGGCTACTACTACAGCGACTTCTACTACTACCACAACTACTGCTACTACTACTACGGCTACTACTACTAGTAATGCTCCTGCTAATACTACTCCAACTACTTCTCGTACTATTACAGCTACTACTGCTTCTACTTCTCCTTCTCCTCCTACTACTACTGCTACTATGGTTTCTACTACTATTGCTGCTACCACTACTATGACTGCTACTGCTGCTACTACTGTGATAACTTTTATTACTACTAATACTTCTTCTACTACTAATACTACGACTATTGTTGACACTACTGCTACTGCTACTAGTACTACTCCTACTACAACTGCTACAGTTGCTACTACTACTATTACAACTATTGCTACTGCTGCTGCTGCTACTACTACTACAACAACAACAACAACAACTACTACTGCTACTACTACTATTGTTGTTACTACTACTACTACTGCTACAACAACTACTATTGCTACTAGTACTACAACTATTGTTGCTGCTACTGCTACTACTACTACTCCTACTACTACTACTTCTGCTACTACTGCTACTACTACTACCACTACTACTAGTCCTACTGTAACTACTGCTACAATTGCTAACTTTCGTACTACCACTACTACTACTAAGACTACAACTATGACTACTATTGCTACTACTACTAGTACTACTTCTGCTACAACAACTATTGCTACTAAAAATTCTTCTACTACTACAACTGCTGCTACTGCTACTACTATTACAGCTATTACTACCACTTCTCATATTACCACTACTTCCCCTACTACTACTACTACTAAAGGTAATGTACTACTACTACTACTACTGCTGCTAAGACTACTACTACTAGTAGTACTACTATTACTGTTGCTGCCACTACGGGTATTACTCCTACTACTACCGCTGCTACCACTACTACTGCTACCACAGTTCCTACTACTCCAACTAGTACTATTACTGCTGCTATTGCTGCTAATGTACTATTACTTCTACTACAACTACTTCCACTTTAACTTGCACTACTACTATTGCTACTACTACTACTCCTACTATTACTACTGTTGCTGCTACTACTATTACTGCTACTGCGGCTGCTACTATTACTACTTTTGCAGCTACTACTATTACTACTACGATCACTGCTACTATTGCTACAACTATAGTTGCTACGACTGCTGCTGTGACTACTACTACAGCAATGAGGGTTGCTGCAACTTCTAGTATAACTATCACAACTGCTGCAGCTGCTACTGCCACTACTACTACTACTATTATTACAACTATTGCTAATACTACTATAACTACTACTACTACTACTGCAGGTTTTACTACTACTACTACTACTAATACTACTACTGTAACTACTATTACTGTAACTACTACTACTGCAACATCTACTTTTGCTACTACAATTGGTACTACTACTATTACTGCTACTACTGCTGCTGCTACTGCTACTACTACTGCTACTACAAATGGAACTGCTATTACTACTACTACTTTTGTGACTGTTACAAGTACTATTGCTGCTACTTCTACTCCTACTACTTTTTCTACTACTACTACTGATACAATAACTATTACTACTAACTACTACTACTACTGCTGCTAGTACTACTGATACTACTATTACGACTGTTGCTACTAATACTACTGCTACTACTTTTGCTACTACTACTACTTCAACTACTGCTATTGCTACTTCCACTACTACTACTACTACTGCTACTACTACCACTACTACTGCCACTCCTACTACTAATACTACTACTACTGCTACTAATACTACTACTATAACAACTGCTACTACCACTACTACAACAACTACTGCTATGACCATTGCAACTTCTACAGCTATAGCAACTACTACTACTACTACTGCAATTGCTGGAATTGCTACTACTACAGCTAAGACTTCTACAATAGCTACTTCTGCTACAACTTCTACTTGTACTCCTACAACTACTACTACTTCTTCTATTACGGTTTCTCCTACTATTTTTAATACTACTACTACTACTACTACTACTACAACTACAACTACTACAAATATTACTGCTACTACTACTATTATTACTACTGCTACTACTACAGCAATAACTATTATTACCACAACTATTAGTACTACTACTAATGATGACGCTGCTGTTGCTACTACTACTCCTACTAATCATACTACTACTACTACTACAACAACAACTACTACTAGTACTACTACTAATACAGCTACTACTACTACTGCTGCTGCTACTACTACTACTTCTACTACTAGAGCAACTAGAACTAATACAACTGCTACTCCTGCTATTGCTAAACCCTTTGCTTCTACTATAGCTGCTATTGCTCCGATGGCTACTACTACTACAACTGCTACTACTACTACTACTGCTACTGCTGTTACTACCGCCACAACTACTGCTACTACTATTCTTACTATTACTATAACTACCACTACTTCTACAGCTACTGCTACTACTTCTACTACTGCCACTACTACTACAGCTACAACTGCTACTGCTACTACTACTACTACTACTAGTACTACTACTACTACTATTACTACTACTAGTACTACTGCAACAGCTACTACTACTACTACTACTGCAAGTGCTGCAAGAACTGCTGCTACCACTGCTACTACTACAACTACTGCTGCTACTGTTACTGCTACTATTACTATTACTAGTACTACTGCAACTGCTACTACTACTACTACTACTGCAAGTGCTGCAACAACTGCTGCTACTACTACTACTACTACTACTACTACTACTACTGCTGCTGCTGCTGCTGCTACTACTACTACTACTACTACTCGTGCTGCTACTGCTACTGCAACAACTACTGGTACCACAACTACTACTAATGTTGTTGCTAGAACTACTACTACTACTACTACTACAACTACTACTACTGCTACTACTACTACTACTGCTACTGCTACTACTGCTACTTCTACCACTAATGCTGCTACTATGACTACCGATGCTACTACAACTACAGCAACTGCTGCTTCTACTTCCACTATTACTACTTCTGCTACTCCTACTACTTTTTTTACTACCATTACTACTTCTACTACAACTACTGTTACTACTACTGCAATTGCTACAATTACTGCGGCTACTACTACTACTACTGTTGGTGCTACTATTGCTAATACTACTACTAGTACTATGACTTCTCCTATTGCTACTGTTGCTACTACTACTTCTATTATTACTACTACTATTACTGCTACCACTACTACTACTACTACTACTACTACTACAACTACTACTACAACTACTACTACAAATACTACTACTACTGCCGCTATTGTTGCTGCTACTACTACTACTACTCTTACTACTACTGCTGCTCCTACGACTGCTACTAATGTTGCCTCTACTACTACAATGACAACTACTACTACTACTACTGCTACTATTACTACTACTACTATTGCTACTACTACTTCTACGAGTACAACTGCAGCTACCAATACTACTACTGCTACCACTAATACTACTACAACTACTGCTACTGCTATAACTACCACTACTATTACTACTAATACTACTGCTGCTACTAATAATAGTGCTACTGTTGCTTCTACTTCTGCTACTACTACTGCCGCCTTTAATATTACTACTACTACTACTTCTTCTGCTAGTAATTTTGTTCTTACTACTACTACTGCTACTAGTGCTGCTGCTGCTATAACTGCTACTACATTGCTACTGTTACTATAGCTACTACAGCTAGTACTGCTACTGCTATTGTTGTTTCTACTACTGCCTCTACTATTACTGCTACTATAGCGACTACTACAACTACTAATCTACTACTGCTACTACTACTGACACTTCTGCTACTTCTGCTACTACTACTACTCCTTCTTCTTCTTCTACCACTACTACTATTACTACAACAACTGCTACTACTACTACCACTAGTACAACAACTTCTCCTACTACTACTACTACTATAACTACTACTAATACTACTACTACTGCTACTACTTTTACTACTATTACTAGTACTAGTACTACTACTACTACTAGCAAAACTACTACTACTGCTGCTGCTAATGCCGCTAATGATACTATGTCTACTACTACTATTGCGCCTTCTACTGCTGTTGCTACTACTGCTGCTACAACTAATACTGTCGCTCTTGCTACATCTACTACCAATACTACTCCTACGAATACTACTACTGTTGCTGCTACTACTACGGCTACAACGACTCTTGCTACTTCTACCAATATGACTATAGCTACTACTGCTGCTTCAGCGACTGATGTTACTGCTATGACTACTATTGCTATTACAACTACTAGTGCTACTACTACTGCATATACTAGAACTTCTACTAGTGCTACTGGCGCTACTTATGTTGCTGCTACTGCTACTACTACAACTACAACTACTGCTACTACTGCTGCTACCATGACTACTGCTGCGACTGCTCCTACTACTGCCAGTAATACTACTCTAGCCACTAATGTTGCAGTTGCTGCAACTACAACAACAACAACTACTAGAACTGCTACGATTACTACCACTAGTACTATAACTACTACTACTACTGCTATTGCTACAACTATTGTTGCTGCAACAACTTCTTCTACTTCTACTTCTACTACTACTACTGTTCCTATTGCTGGAACAGCTACTATTGCTACTACTACTACTACTACTACTGCTACTACTACTGCTGTTGGTACTACTTCTTCTACTACTACTTCTGCTACTGCTACTGCTACTACTACTACTACTTCTACTACTACTACTACTAGTACTACTACTACTACTACAACAACAACAACTACTACTACTACAATTACTTTGCCACCACAAATGCTATAACTACTACTACTTCTACGGCTATTAATACAACCACTACTATTACAACTTCTGGTACTACTGCTACTGCATATACTAGAACTTCTACTAGTGCTACTGCTGCTACTACCACTACTACTACCACTACTACTACTACAACAACAACTACAACTACTGCTACTACTGCTACTACCACTACTACTGCTATCAGTAATACTACTCTCGCCACTAATGCTGCAGCTGCTGCAGTGGCAGCAACTACTACTACTACAACTGCTAAAGTGACTCCACTATTACTACAACAACTACTGTTGCTATTGCCACAACTACTATTGCTGCTACAACTTCTTCTACTTCTACTTCTACTTCTACTACTACTACTGTTACTATTGTTGAAACTATGACTACTGCTACTACTACTACTATTGCTGCTACTACAACTACTGCCACTACAGTTACTGCTACTACTACTGTTGTTGCTACTACTTCTACTACTACTACTTCTACTACTGCTACTGCTGCTACTACTACTACTACTACTACTACTACTACTACTACTACTACTACTACTACTACTACTATTACTATTGCTGGTGCTATAATTACTACCACAAATGCGACTACAACTACTAGTACTGTGGCTATTAATACTACTACTGCTAACACCACTACTTTAGCTTCTACATCTGCTAATATTACTACCACAACAACAACAACAACTACTACTGTTCCTGCTGTTGCCGTTGCTACTACTACTACTACTACTACTGCAACTATACTGCTACTACTTCTGTAACTACTACTACAACTACTTTTCCAATAATAACAAGTAATACAACCTCTCCTACTTTAACTACTCCTACTACTGCTACTACTCCTACAACTACTACTATTGCACTACTACTACTACTGCTGCTACTACTTCTACTATTACTACTTCTACTACTACTACTACTACTACTACTACTACTACTACTACTACTACTACTACTACTACTACTACTATATCTGCTATGGCTGCTATTGCTACTACTACTACTGCTGCTAATATTAATACTACTACTACTACTACTACTACTACTACTACTACTACTATTGCTACTACAGCTGCTTCTGCGACTACTATAGCTATGCAACCACTCCTAGAACTACTACCACTTTGACTACTACTACAACAACATCTGCAAGGACTACTGCTACTTGTGCTATTACTACTTGTACTACTGCTGCTGCTACTACTACTACTGCTGTTGCCACTACCACTAGTTCAACTTCACCTATAATTGCTGTGACTATTGATACAACTACGATGGCTACTACTGCTGCTGCTCTCACAATTATTACTACTACTATTGCTACTTATAATGCTACTACAACTACTACTACCACTGCTACTACTACTGCTAACACCATTACTACTACTACTACCACTGCTACTACTACTACTACCATCGCTACTACTGCTTCAACTATTACTAAAACTACTACCACTACTGCTACTACTCATAGGGCTTTTTCTATAACCACAACTACTATTTCTGCCGCTACAACGGCCGCTAATACTACTAGTGCAACTGCTACTGCCACTTCCACTGTTACTACTACTACTTCTACTATAACTACAACTACTAGTACCACAACTACCACCACCACCACCACTACTACTAGTGGTAGTACTACTACTACAGCTATTACTACTACTACTACTACTACTCCTCCTCCTCCTCGTAATACACCTACTACAAATACTACTATTACTAATAGTACTACTACTATTATTACTACTACTGCCACTACTACAATAACAACAACTACTACTACTCATATTACAACTGCCACCCCTAATACTGAAATTACTAATACTATGACTATGACTACTGCCCTTACTACTATTACTACTACCACTCCTACCACAACAACAACTACTACTACTACAACTACTACTTCTATTAATACTATTACTACTACTATTACTGCTACTACTACTACTACTACTTCTTTTGCTATTCATGCTACTACTATTATTTCAACTACTACTCCTACTACTACTACTACAACTACTACTATTACTACTATTACTACAACTACTACTACAACAACAACAACTACTTCTACTACTACTAGTACTACTACTACTACTCCTACTACTAATCTTACTACTACTGCTATTGCTACCACAACAAAAACAACTACTACTACTGCTGCTGCTACTATTTCTGTTGTTACTACAACTACTACTGTTGTTGCTACCGTTGCTAATACTACTACTACTACAATGACTTCTCCTACTACTACTTCTACTGCTACTACTACTACTACTACTAGTACTAATACTACTATTACTACTACTACTACTACTATAACAACGACAACAACAACAACTGCTGCTGCTAGTACAACTACTACTGTTACTACGATAGCTAGCACTATTCCTGCTACTACTACTATGACTACTACAACCACTGCTGCAGCTACCACAACTACTACTACTATTACCACTACTACGGCTACTACTGCTGCTGCTACTACTACCACTACTATTACTATTAACACTACAACTACTACTAATAATAATACGACTGCTGCTGCTACTTTTGCTACTACTACTACAGTTGCTACTAGTGCAACTACTATTCCAGTTGTTGCTGCTTTTGCTATTGCTACAACTACATCTATTACTATTGCTACTATAGCTACTACTGCTACTGCTACTCCTACTACTACTACTACTACTATTATTGCAGCTACTACTATTGCTGCTACTACCACTACAACTACTACTACTATTGTTGTTATTGCTGCTACAACAACTACTACTGCTACTACTACTGCTACTTCTGCTACTTATGTTGCTACCACTACTGCTTCTTATTCTATTAATACTATGACTACCACTGCTACTGCGACTACTATAGCTACTGCTACTTCAACTACTATTGTTACTACTACTACCACTACCACAAAAGCTTCTCCTACTACTACTACTCCTACTATTGCTACTTCTACTACTATTACTGTTACTACTACTACTACCACCACTAGCAATATTATTACTGCTACTACTGCTGCTACTGCTAATGCTACTATCACTACTACTACTACTACAACTACTTCTACTGTTGCTGCTGGGACTACTACTACTACTACTACTATGACTGTTACTACTACTACTACTGCTACTACTATTGCTACTGCTAATACTCTTAGTGCTGCTACTACTACTAATACTGTTGTTGCTACTACTGCTATTACGACTCTTACTACTTCTACTAATCCAACAACTACCACTACTGCTTTTGCTATTGCTACTACTACCATTGCTACTACAGCTACAACTACTACTGCTTCTACTAGAATGTCTACTAGTACCACCGCTACGACTTCTGCTACTACTAATACTACGACTACTACTACTACAACTGCTCCTACTATGACTACTACTTATGCTACTTCTGCTACTTTTAATTCTACTACTACTTCTACTACTACTTCAACTGCAGCTGCTTCGGCCATGACTACTACTACAACTATGACAACTACTTTTACAACTACTACTCGTAATACTACTACTACTATTACTGCTACTACTACAATTAATACAACTACTATTACTGCTACTACAACTATTACTCCTAATACACCTACTACAACTACTACTATTGCTACTAGTGCTGTTACTACAACTACTGCTACTACTACTACTACTACTATTACTTCTACCACCATTACTTCTACTACTGCTACTACTTCTATAACTACTTGTACTACTACTACAATTACAACTACCAATACTCCTACTTCTACTCCTACTTCTATTACTATTACCAAAGCTGCTACTACTACTGCTACTACTACTATTGCTACTGCTTCTATTGTGACTTCTACTGCTAATCCTACTGCTACTCCTAGTACTACTAGTCCTCCTCCTCCTACTACGACTACTACTATAACTACTACTACTCCTCCACCTACTACTACTACTGCTCCTATTACTACGCCTATTACTACGCTACTCCTACTCATATTACTAAACCTACGATGACTCCTACTACTACTACTACTATTACTTCTACTGCTACTACTACTACTACTACTACTTCTACTATTGCTACTATAATGCTAGCTATTTCTGCTACTTATTCCACTACTGCAACTACAACTACAATAACTAATGCTACTGCTGCTATTACAACTACTACTACTACTATAACACAACTACTTGTGTTGCTATGTCGCTACTACTAGTGCTACTTCAACTACATTTGCTATGACTATTGCTACTACTACTGCTACTATTGCGGTTGCTACCCTTACAACAACTACTATTACTATTGCTGCTCTTTAAACAACAACAACTACTACTACTACAATGAAAACTAGCACTACTACTACTGTGACAACAACAACAACTTCTTCTTCTACTACTACTAATACTACTGCTACTTCTACTATTGCTACTACTATAACAGCTACTACTATGACTACTACTAAAGATACTACTACTACTACTACTACTACTACTACTACTACTTGTTCTACTACTACTCCTCCTCCTACTACTACTGTAGCAACACCTACTACTACTTATGCAGTTACTACGGCTACTACTTCTACTACTAGTAATACTACTACTACCAGTACTATAACTACTACTACTACTAGTATTAAAACAACCACTACTACTACTACTACTTGCACTACTATTGCTACTACTACTACTAGTCCTACAACTACTACTTCAACAATAAGAATAATGACTACTACTACTGCTATAGCAGCATCTGCTGCTACAATTACTACAACTACGACTTTTGCTACTGCTACTACTGTTGTTGTTACTGCTACTCCTACTACTACTACTATTAATACTGCTACCGCTACAACAACAATAACAACTACAACAACAACTACTACTACTACTGATTCTACCACTACAACTACTACTAATACTAGTATTACTATTGCTGCTAGTACTATGCCGACTACAACTGCTACTACAACAACTACTACTACTGCTGCTGCTGCTACTCTTGCTACTGCTACTAGTAGTAGTAGTAGTAGTGCTACTACTAGTAGTAGTAGTAGTGCTACTACTAGTAGTAGTAGTAGTACTACTACTACTACTACTATCACTACTGCTACTACTACTTATACTACTACTTATACTACATCTGCTACCACTACTAAAAGTACTATTGCTACTATTACCACTACTACTGCTTCTACTAGTAGTAGTAGTACTACTACTCCTACTCCTACTGCTGCTGCTACTATAGCTACTACTACTCCTACAATAATTTCTACCACTACTACAACTACAACAACAACAATAACAACAACTACTACAACTGCTACAACAACTACTGCTATCACTACTACTACTACTGCTGCTACTACTACTATTACTACCATGACAACAACAACTACTACTTATGCACATTTTGCTACTACTACTACTACTCCTAAGACTATTACAACAACTGCAACAAGTTCTCCTACTACTACTACTAGTATGAATGCTTTTACTGCTACTACGATTTGCTACTGCTATTGATACTGCTACTGTGACTACTGCTATTATTGCAACGACTACTACTACAGCGACTACAACAGCTACTACTACAACTGTTGCTGTGACTACAACTGCTGCTGCTTCTCTCACAACTACTATGATTATTACTACTACTACTACTACTACAAGAACTACTATGACCACTAGTACTACTACTACTGCTGTTGCAACCACTACTATTACTGCTACTACTACTCAACATCTCGTACTACGACTACTATAGCTATGACAACTGCTACTACTACTGTTGCTACTGCTACTGCTACTACTACTACAACTACTACTACACTTACTACGACTAATACTTCTACGACTACTATCGTAACTACTGCTACTATTGCTTCTACTGCTTCTACTACCAAAATAACTACTACTACTGCTCCCATTGCTGCTATTGCTACTACTGATACTACTACTCCTACTACAGCATCTACTACTACTACAGCATATGCTATAACAACTTGCACTACCACGCCAACAACAATAACTACTACTACAACAACAACAACTACTACTACTACAACAACTGCTGCTGCTACTAAAGATACGGCTACTACTACTACTACTATAGCTACCTCTACTACTACTACTGCTGCTGCTAGTGCAATAACTACTACTACTACAATGATAATAATAACAACAACAACTGCTACTACTGCAACTATTACTACTACTATTGCTACTAATGCTACTATTGCTACTGCTGCAACGGCTACTACTACTACTACTACTGCTACTGCTACGATAGCTTCTACTATTTCTACCACCAGTACTACTGCTACGAGCACTACAACTACTACTAATAGTATTGCTACTACTAATACTATTGCTTCTACTACTACTGCTACTGCTACTACTACTACTACTACTACTGCTGCTGCTACAACAACAACAACAACTACTACTACTAATACTATGGCTACTATGGTTGCTACTCCTACTACTATTACTACTTCAACTACAACTACTACATTCACTACTACTGCAACAACAACTTCTGCTACTCCTACTATTACTACTACTACTACTATTATACAACTACTACTACTACAACTACTACAACTACTACTACTACTACTACAACAACAACTACTACTGCTACTACTACAACAACAATAACAACAACAACAACAACAACAACAACTACTACTACTACTACTACTACGACTATTATACAACTACTACTACTACAACTACTACAACAACAATAATAACTACTACTACAACAACAACAACTACTACTACTACTACAACAACAACAACAACAACAACAACAATAACTACTACTACTACTACTACTACTACTACCATGACACCGACTACTGTTGTTACAACTACTTCTGCGACTACTACTACTACTACTACTACTTATACAGCTACTGCTACTGCTACTACCACTACTACCCCTATTACTACCACTGCAACTAGTACTACTACAATTACTACTACTACTACTACCTCTACTAGTAGTACAACTGCTACTACTACTCCTTCTACTATGCTCTACTACTACTTCTCCAACTACTAATATTCCTGCTCCTACTCCTGCTACAACTACTACCATTCCTTCTACTACTACTACTACTACTCCTACTACTACTACTCCAAATCCAACTACTATTACAACTACTACTACTATTTTTGCTACTAGTATGGCTGCTCCTCCTGATACTGCAAATACTAGTGCTACTACTCCTACTCCAACTCATACTGCTATGACAACTATTACTACTACTACTAATACTACTACTACTACTACTAATTCAACTATAAATACTTATTCTATGACTGCTTCTACTGCTGCTGCTGCTACTACTACTACCACCACCACTACTACTATGACTACAACAACTACTACCAATACTACTGCTATTACTACTATTGCTACTCCTCCTAATACTATGACTACTACTTCTATAACTACTACACATACTACTACTATTACTACCACATTTGTAATAGCTACTACTACTACTACTCATATAGCTATTCCTACTACTACTACCACTACTACTTCAATTACTACTTTGGCTGTTACTAGTAGTAGTTGTTGTTATTGTTGTTATTGTTATTATAGTAGTAGTAGTAGTAGCAGCAGCAGCAGCAGTAGCAGTAGTAGTAGTAGTTGTTGTTGTTGTTGTCATCGTAGTAGAAGTAGCAATAGTAGTTATAGCAATAGTTGCAGTGATAGTAGTTGTAATAGTAGTAGTAGTAGTAGCAGTTATAGTATTAGCAACAATTGTAGCAAACGTACTAGTAGCAGCAGTAGTAGTTGTTGTTGTTGTCATTTTAGGAGTAGTAGTTATCAATATAATAGTATTAGAAGGAGTAGTAGTCATATTAGTGGTAATAGTAGTAATAGCTGTAGAAAAAGAAGTAGTTATAGTAGTAGTAATACTAGTAGTAGAAGTAGTAGTAGTACTAGTAGTACTTGTAATAGTAGGGGTAGCAGTAGCAGCAACTGCAACATTAGTATTTGTTGAAGTAGTAGTAGTGGTAGTAGAAGTATTAGTAGTCATAATAGTACTAGGAGTAGTAGCTATTATAGTAGTACCAATAGCAGAAGCAGTAGTAGTAGTACTAGTTGTAGTGGTAGTAGTATTAGTAGTATTAATAGTAGTAGTAGTAGTAGTAGTAGCAGTAGTGCTAATACTATAGCAGAAGTAGTACTTGTAGTAGTAGTGGTAGTAATAATAATAGTAGTAGTAGTAGTAGTAGTAGTAGTAGTAGTAGTAGTAGTAGTAGTAGTAGTAGTAGTAGTAGTAGTAGCAGTAGTAGTAGTAGTAGTAGTAGTACTAGTAGTAGTAGTAATAGGGGTAGCAGTATTAGTAGTAGTAGCAATAGTTGTAGTAGTTGTAATAGTTATAGCACTAGTAGCTGTAGGAGTACGAGTTTGAGTAGGAGTAGTAGTAGTAATAGTAGTGATAGTAGTAGTAGTAGTAGCAGCAGCAGCGGTAGTAGCAAAAGTAGTAGTTACTATAGTAGGATTAGTTGCAAAAATAGTAGCAGGCATAGAAGTAGGAGTAGGAGTTGGATGGGAGTAGGAGTAGTAGTAGTAGCAGTCATTATAGTTGTAGTAGTAGGAATAGCTGTAGCAATAGTATTAGTAGCAGTAGTTTTTGTTGTTGTTGTTGTTGTTGTAGCAGTGGTAGTTATCAATATAATAGTATTAGCAGGAGTAGTAGTTGTATTAGTTGTAGTTGTAGTTGTAGTAGTAGTAGGTGTAGTAGAAGAAATAGTCATAGTAGTAGTAGTAATAGTGGTAGTAGAAGTAGTAGTAGTCAGAGTAACAGTAGCAGCAGCTGTAGTATTAATATTAGTTGAAGTAGTAGTAGTAGTATCTGTATTACTAGTAATAGTAGTACTATGATTTGTAGTAGTTGTAGTAGTACCAGCAACAACAATAGTAGCAGAAGTACTAGTAGTAGTAGTAGTTGTTGTTGTTGTTGTTGTTATTGTTGTAGTAGTAGTAGTGCTTGTACTATAGTGGAAGTAGTACTAGTAGTTGTAATGGTAGTAATAGTAGTTCGAGTAGTAGCAGTAGTAGTAGTAGAAGTAGTAGTAGAAGTAGTAGTAGAAGTAGTAGTAGTAATAGGGGTAGTAGTAGTAGTAGTAGTATTAGCAATAGTTGTAGTAGTATTTGTAACTATAACAGTTGTTGTAGTAGTTGGAATCATTGTAGCACTAGTAGCAGTAGGAGTAGGAGTTTGAGTAAGAGTAGTAGTAGTAGGAATAATAATAGTGATAGTAGTAGTAGCAGCTACTGCAGTAGTAGTTGAAGTAGTAGATGCAATAGGAGGATTTGTTGCAAAAGTAGTAGTAGGCATAGCAGTTGGAGTAGGAGTTGGATAGGAGTAGGACTAGTAGTAGTAGCAGTAGCAATAGTAGTAGTAGTAGTAGTAGAAGTAGTAGTAGTAGCAGTAGTAGTTGTAGTCGCAAGAGTAGTAGCAGTAGCAGCAGTAGTAGTAGCAGCAGTAGTAGTAGTTGCAGTAGTAGGAGGTGTAGTACTAGTAGTATTAGTAGTAGTTATAGAAGTGAAAGTAGTAGTAGTAAAAGACATAGCAGTAGCATTATTTGTAGTAGCTGTAGTAGTAGTAGTAATAGTAGTAGTAGTAGTCATATTAGTAGCAGTACTAGGAACAACAATAGTAGTAGTTGCAGTAGTAGGAGGAGGAGTAGTAGTGGTCATTGTTATTGTTGCAGAAGAAGAAGAAGTAGTAGTAGTAATGGTAGTTGTAGTGGGAGTTGTAATAGCAGTAGTTACAGTAGTAGTAGCAGTGACAGTTGTAGTTGCAGTAGTTGCAAAAGTATTTGTAGTAGCGGTAGTTGCAGTAGTAGCAGTAGCAGTAGTTGTAGAAATTATAGCAGTAGTAGCTTCAGCAGCAATATGAGTTGAAGTAGTAGTAGTTGAAGCAATAGTAGTATTAGTAGTAATAGTTGTAATAGTAGTAGCAGCAGAAGTAGTAGTAGCAATAGTGGTAGTTGTTTGAAGCAGTAGGAGTAGTAGTAGCAGAAGTAATATTAGCAGTCGTAGTTGTAATTGTAGTTATTGTTTAAGAGTAGTAATAGTAGCGATAGTTGTAGTAGCAGTAGTAGTAGTTGCAGTAGTAGGAGTAGTAGTCACAGTAGTAGCAGTAGTAGCAGCAGTAGTCATAGAATTAGATGTAGCAAAAGTAGCAGTAGAAGAAGTTGTTGTTGTAGTAGTAGTAGTAGTAGTAGCAATAGTAGTAGTTGTAGCAGCAGTAATAGTAGCAGGATTCGTAGTAGTAGAAGTGGTAGTAGTACTTGTTATTGTAGGAAAAAAAGTAGTAGTAGTAGTTGTTGAAGTAGTTATAGTTGTAGTAGTAGTAGAAGTCATAGTTATCCTAGTAATAGTAGTAGTAGCAATGGTAGTTGTATCAGAAGTAGCAGAAGTAGTAGTAATAGTAGTTGTAGAGGTAGTAGCACTATAGTTGCAGTAGTAGAAGTAGTAGGAGATGTAGTCGTAGTAGTAGTAGAAGTAGCAAAAGTTGAAACGGCAGTAGTTGTAGTAGTAGTAGTTGTTGTTGTTGTTGTTGTCGTAGTAGTAGTAGTATTAATAGCCATACTAGTAGTTGTAGTAATAGTACAAGTAGTAGTAGTACAAGTAGTAGCAGCAATAGTAGTAATAGCAGTAGCAGTAGTCGTAGTAGTAGTAGCAGTAATAGTAGTTGTAGTAGTAGTAGATGTAGTTCCAATAGTAGTAGCAGTAGCATTTGCAGAAGTAGAAGTAGTAGAAGTTGTAGCAACAATAGTAGTAGTAGCAGTAGAAGTAGTAGTAGTAGTTGTAGTCATAGTAGTAGTAGTCATAGCAGTTATAGTAGGAGTAGTTATAGTAGCTATAGTAGCAGCAGCATTAGTGGTGGTATTAGTATTTTTAGCAGTAGTAGTAGTACTAGTAGTGGTAGTAGCAGTAGAAGTCGTAGTAGTAGTAGTAGTAGTATTAGTAGTAGTAGTAGTAGTAGTAGTAGTACTAGTAGTAGTAGTAGTAGTAGTAGTAGCAGTAGCAATAGTAGAAGAAGTAGTTGTAGCAGCAGCCACAATAGTAGTAGTAATAGTAGTAGTAGCAGCAGCAGCAGCAGCAGTAGTGGTAATAGTAGTAGTAGTAGAAGTAGTAGCAGTTGTATTAGTAGAAGTTGTAGTAGATGCAGTAGCAGAAGTGTCAACAGTAGTAGTAGCAATAGGAGCAATAGTAGTAATATAGCAGAAGAAGCAATGAAAGTCGTAGCTATTATAGTAGTAGTAGTTGTAGCAGGAATAACAGCAGCAACATTAGTGCTGGTAGTAGTATTGCTAGTAGTAGTAGTAGTAGCAGGGATCGTAGTAGCAGTTGTAGCAGCAGCCACAACAGTTGTAGTATTAGTAGGAGTATTAGTAGTAGTAGCTATAGATACAACAACACTATTAGTAGTAGCAGTAGTAGTTGTAATAGTAATTGTAGCACTGGCGGCAGTATTAGCAGTAACAACAGTAGTAGCAGGAGTAGTAATCGTATGGGTAGTAGTAGCAGAAGTCGTAGTAATAGTAGTCATACCAGCAAGAGTAGATGCAGTTGTAGTTGTAGTACTAGACATAGTAGCATTAGCAGCAGTAGCAGTACTAGTAGTGGTAGTCTTGTTAGTGGTAGCAATAGCAGTAATAATGGTAATAGTAGTAGTAGTAGTAGTAGTAGTAGTAGAAGTAGGAGAAGTTGTTGTAGTAGTGGCAGTAGTAGTAGTAGTGGAAGTGGTTGTAGTAGTAGTGGTAGTAGCAGAAGCATTAGTAGTAGTAACAGAAGTAGCAAAAATAACATAAGGAGTTGCAATAGTAGCAATAGTATGAGCAGTAGTAGTACTAATAGTAGTCGCAATAGTAGCGGTAGTAACAGCAGCAATAACAACAATAGTAGTAGTAGTGGTAGTGGTACTTTAAGCTATAGCAGTAGTAGCAGTAGTAGTAGCAGTAGCAAAACAACGCAGCAACAATAGTAGTAGTAGCAACAGTAGTATTTGTAGTAGCAGCAATAGTTTTGGTAGTAATTGTGGTGGTATAAGTAGCAGCAGTGGCGGCAGCAGCAGTAGTAGCAGCAGTAGTAGCAGCAGTGGTAGCCACAGCAGTAGTTCTAGTTGTAGTAGTACTAATTGTAGTTGTAGTAATAGTACAACAGATGTAGCAGTCGTTGTAGCAGCAGTTGTAGTAATAGTAGTATTAGTAGTAGTAGTAGTAGAAGTAGTAGTAGAAGCAGTAGTAGTTGTTGTAGGGGAAGTCATAGTAGTAGTATTATTAGCAAGAGTAGCAACGGTAGTAGTAATTGTAGTAGCAGCGGTAATTGTACCAGTGGCAGCAGTAGTAGCAGTAGAAGTTGTTGTTGTAGAAATAGTTGTAGCAGTAGATGCAACAGCAGTAGTAGTAGCAGGAGTAGTAGTAGTAAGATAAGTAGTGGGAATAGTAGTAGTAGTAGGAGTAGTAGTAGTAGTAGCAGTAGCAACAATAGTAGTAGTAGTAGTAGTAGTACTACTACTACTACTACTACTACTAGTGGTACTAGTAGTACTAGTAATAGTAGCAATAGTAGTAGTGGTAGTAGTAATAGTAGCAGTAGTAGCAACAGTAGCAGCAATAGTAGTAGTAGCGATAATAGTAGTAGTATCAATAGTAACAGTCGTAGCAGTTGTAGTGGCAGTAGTAGCGTTAATAGCAGTAGTATCAATAGTAACAGTCGGAGGAGTTGTAGTAGTAGCAACAGTAGCAGCAGCAGTAGTAATAGCGATAATAGTAGTAGTATCAATAGTAATAGTCGTAGCAGTTGCAGTAGCAGTAGTAGCGTTAATAGTAGTAGTATCAATAGTAATATTTGGAGGAGTTGTAGTAGTAGTTCTAGTAGTAGTAGTAGTACAAATAGTAGTAATAGTTGTGGCAGTAGTAGAAGTAGTAGTAGTTGTAGCAATAGTAGCATAAGTAGTAGTAGTAGTCATCGTGGCAGCCATAGTAGCCGTAGCAGTAGCAGTGACAGTAGTTGTAGTTGAAGAATTAGTAATAGTAGTAGTTATTGTTGAAATAGTAGTCTTAGTTGTCGTCTTAGTAGTATTAGTAGTAATAGTAGCAGCAGTAGTAGTAGTATTAGTAATAGTAGCAGTAGCAGTAGTCATAGTTGTAGTAGAAGTAGTAGTTGTTGTAGTAGTAGTAGTAGTAGTAGTAGTCGAAGTAGTAGTCGTAGCAGCCGTAGTAGTAGTAGAAATAGTAGCAGTAGTAGTAATTATAGCGGTAGTAGTAGCATAAGTAGTAATAGTAACATTAGTTGCCGCCGTATTAGTAGTCGTGGTATTAGTAGTAGTAGTAGTAGACGGAGCCGGAGAAGTAGTAGTCGGAGTAGCTATTGCAGTTGCAGTAGTAGTAGTAGGAGGAGGAGCAGTAGCAATATGATCAGTAATAGTAGCAGTAGGAGTAAAAGAAATTGTAGCAATAGTGATAGTATTAGAGCAGCAGTAGTAGTTGTAGCAATAGTAGTAATAGTAGTAGTAGGAGCAACAGTAGTAGTATTAGTAGCAGTAGTAGTAGTAGCAGTATTCGTAGCACTAGTTGTAGCAATAGTTGTTGTAGTAATCATAGTTGTAGTAGTAATATTAGTTGTAGCACTAGCAGCAGTAACTGTAGTGGTAATAGAAGCAGTAGTCGTTGAGGTAGGTAAAGTAGTAGTAGCAATATCAACAGTAGCTTCAATAGTAGTCGTAGCAGCAGTAGTAGCAGGAGTAGTAGAAGTAGTAGCAAAAGCAGCAGCAGTAGTAGTAGTTGTAGTAGAAGTAGTAGTAGTAGTAGAAACTTTCGTAGTAGTAGCAATAGTAGTACTAGCAGTATTTGTAGTAGTAGTAATAGTAGTTGTAGTAGCAGTAGTAGTGGTAGTAGAACTCATAGCAGTAGTGATTGTAGTAGTTGTAGCAATAGTAGTGGTAGAAGTTATAGTAGTAGTAGAACTAGTTGTAGCACTTGTAGCAGTAGTAGCAGTAACAGTAGTAGCAGTAGTAGCAGAAATATTAGTAGTAGTAGTAGTTATAGTAGTAGTAGTAGTTGTTGTTGTTGTTGTTGTTGTTGTTGTAGTAGTAGCAGTAGTAACAGCAGTAGTACTAGTAGCAGTAATAGTTGTTGTTGTTGTAGCAGCAGTAATAGCAATAGTAGTAGTTGTAGCTATAGTAGTTGTAATAGTGGTAGCAGAAGTAGTAGTCATACCAGTAGTAGTCATAGTAGTAGCAATTGTAGTAGAAGTAATAGTAGTAGAAGTTGCAGTAGTAGTAGCATTAGTAGTAGTAGTTGTTGTAGTAATAGTAGTTGTTCTTGTTGTAGTAGTCGTAGTAGTAGTAATAGTGGTCGTTGTAGTAGTGGTAGTAGTTGTAGTTGTAGTAGTAGTAGTAGTAGTAGTAGTCGTAGAAGAAGCAGTAGTAGCACTATTAGCAGTAGCGTCAGCAGTAGCTGTAGCAATAATTGCAGTAGTAGCAATAGTAGTTGTAGTAGTAGAAGTAGTAGTAGAATTAGTCATAGTAGTAGTAGTAGTAGATTTAGTGGTTGTAGTAGTAGTAGTCGTAGTAGTAGTAGTAGTTACAGTAGTAGTAGCAGTAGTCGAAACTTTAGCAGTTGTAGCAGTAGTAGTACTGGTAGCAATAGTAGTAGTAGTAGTAGAGTCATATCAATAGTACTAGTAGTCATAGTAGTAGTAGTAGTCATAGTAGTAGTAGTAGTGGCAATAGCAGTTGTGGTACTAGTCGTCGTAGTTGTAGAAGCAGTAGTAGTCATATTGGTGGTAGTAGCAGTGTGGCAGTAGTAGGGGAAGTAGTAGTAGTAGCAGTAGTAGATATTGTAGTACTAGTAGTAGTTGCAGTAGTAGTAGTAATAGTAGTAGTAGTAGTAGTAGTAGTAGTAATAGTCATAGTAGTAGTAGTAGTAGTAGTAGTAGTAGTAGTAGTAGTAGTAGTAGTAATAGTAGAAGTATTAGTAGTAGTAGCAGTAGGAGCGAAAATAGTAGTAGTTGTATTAGAAGTTGTTGTTGTTGAATCAGTAGCTGTAGTAGTTGAAGAATTTGTAGCTGTGAAAGTAACAGAAGTAGTAGGAGTAGTAGTAACAGAAGTAACAGCAGCCGCAGCAGTAGTAGTAATAGAAGCGGTTGCACTATAGCAGCAGTGGTAATAGTAGCATTAGGAGTAGTAGTAGGAGTAATAGTAGCAGCTGCGGCAACTATAGTAGCAGTAGTAGTAGAATTAAAAATAGTAGTAGTAGTAGTATTAGTAGCCGCAGTACTAGTTGTTGTACTAGCAGCAGTTGCAGTAATAGTTGTAGTAGTAGTAATAGCAGTAGATGTCATAGTAGTAGTCACATTCGTAGTTGCGGCAGTAGTAGTGGCAGTATTAGTAGCAGTAGCTACAGTAGTTGTAGTAGCAGTTGCAGTGTAATAGTAGCTGCAATAGCGGTAGTAGTGGTCATAGTAGTAGTAGGAGTAGCAAAAGTACAATAGTAGTAGTAGGAGTAGCAGTAGTAGTAATAGTAGCAGTTGTACTTGCAATAGTAGCAGTAGTAGAGCAGAAGCAGTAGTAGCACGACAACAACGTTAACAACTACTACTACAACAACTGCTACTACCACCACCACCACTACTACTACTACTACTACTACTACTCCAACTACTACTACTAGTACTACTAGCACAACAACAACAGCAACAACAACAACAACTACTACTACTCCTACTATTACTACTACTACTCCTACTCATACGTCCACTTCAAATACTTCGACTATTATTATTACTACTACTACTAATACTCCTATCACCACAACCATGACTACTACTACTACTACTACTACTACTACTACTATTTCTAGTACTACTATTACTATTAGTATCACTACTGATACTACTACTACAACTATTACAACAACTACTACTACTGCAACAAATACTACCACCCCTACGACAACTACTGCTACAACTACCACTTCTACCCCCACTCCAACTACTACAACTACAACTAATACTACCACCACTATGACAACTACTACGGCAACTACCACTGCAACTACTACTACTACTACTACTTCTACCCCCACTCCAATTCCTACTCCTCCTCCTCCTACTACTACTACTACTACTACTACAACAACAACAACAACTACCACTAGTACTACAATAACAACTACTACTGCTACGACAATTACTACTACTACTCAAACAACTATAACTACTACGACTGCTGCTACTACTACTACAAATACTACTATTCCTACTCCCACCACCTCTACTACTACTAATATTGCTACTAAAGCTACTATTACTACCACTACTTCTACTACTACTACCACTACTACTACTACTAGCGCTACTCCAAAACCTACTACTCTTGCTACTAGAACTACTACTCCTGCTACTACTGTTGCCTCAGCTACTTCAACAACTGCAACTACTGCCACAAAGCTACTAGTATTACTACTATTACTACTGCTACTATTGCTACAAGTGCTACTACTACTATTGCCACAACTACTATAATTGTTATGCAACTACTACTACTTCTCCCACTACTATTGCTATTGTCACTACAACTTCTACTGCTACTACTGCTGCTGCTACTACTACTTCTACTGCTGCCAAATGACTACTGCTGCTACTGCTCTTGCTACTACAACTACAAGTGCTACTGCAACAAATGCTACTACCACTACTACTACATCACCTACTACTACTACCAGAACTGCTAAAACTATTACTACGACTACTACTACCTCTACAACTGCTACTAGTACTACTACTATTGGTACTACTATTACTGCTATTGCTTGTACTGCTATTGCTACTACTAATACTTCCCCTGCTACTACTATTACTATTGGTGCCACTACTGCTACAACCACAACTACTACTATTACTTATACAACTGCTACTACTACTATTGCTACTACTACTACTATTACTGCTACTACCATTACTATTACTACTACTACTACTGCTACTACTACTACAAGTACCACTACTACAACTACATCTACTATTGCAACAACTATAATAACAACAACAACAACTACTACTTCTACTACTACTATTTCTACTACAAAAACTTTTACTATTACTGTTACTGCTACTACTACTTCTACAACTACTACACATACTAGTACTACTACCACTACCACTACAACTAATACTACTCCTACTACTTCTAATACAACTACTTCTACTGCTACTACTACCTTTACAACTACTATTACCACCACCACTACTACTTCTGCTACAACTACTACAACTTTTGCTACTACTACTACTATTACACCTACTACTTCTACTACTACTACTACTACTACTGCTACTATTGCCCCAGCTGTTGCTGCTCCTACATCTACCACTGCTACTACTTCTAATAGTACTACTGGTACTCTTGCAACTGCTGTTACAACTACAGTTGTTGCTCCTATTACAACAATTGCTGCTACTTCTATTGCTACTGCTGCTATTACTACTACTACTACTGCTACTACTAGTACATCTACAACCAATACTACTACTCCTACGCGTACTACCACTGCTACTACAAAAACAACAATAACAATTACTACTAGCACTGCTACTACTACTACCGCTACTGCTACTACTATAGCTATGTTTGCTACTACTGCTACTACTACTTCTGCTACTTCTGCTGCTGCTACTACTACTACTACTGTTGCTACTGCTACTACTACAACTAACACTACTACTACTACTACTGCTTCTACTACTACAATTACTACTTCTACAACAACTCCTAGTACTATTTCTACCATTTCTGCTACTACCACTATTACTGCTACTACTACTACTACTTAGACTGCTACTATTGCAACTTCTGCTACTCCTTCCACTCCAGCTACTGCCGTAACTACTACTACTACTATTGCTGTAGTAACTACTTCTACTGCTACTACTATTACCACTACTGCTGTTGCTACTACTGCTACTGCTGCTATTACTATCACTACTACTACTACCATTATTATTACTACGGCAACTATTGCTACTTCTACTGGAAATACCATCACTACTACTACTACAACTTCTGCTTCTGCTACTACTACTGCTACTACTCCGACTTCTACTACCTATACTACTACTCCTACCAGTACAACCACAACTAAAACAACGACAACAACTACAACTACTACCACTACTGCCACTAATACCACCACTACTACAACTACTCCTACAACCACTACAACTACTACTATTACCACTACACCTACTACAACTACCACCACCACTACTACTACTACTACTACAACTACTACCACTACTACAACTACTACCACTGCTACTACTACAACTATTACTACTAATACTACTACTATTACTACAACTACTATTGCTAGTACTACTACAACTACTACCACTTTCAATACTACTACTACCTCTACTCCTTCTACTACTACTACTACTACTTCTACTACTACTACTACTACTAGTACTATTACTACTTTTACTTATAATACCCCCACTACTACTACCGCTACTACTTCTACTACTACTCCCACTATTACTACTACAACTACAACTATTACGACTACCACTCCTAATACTACAACTATTACTACAGCTGCTGCTGCAACTACTACTACAACCACACCTGCTCCAACTGCTACTATGACTACTGCAGCTACTACTACCAAAACTTCTACTACAACTACTACTATTTTTACGACTTCTACTACTGCTCCCACTTCTAACTACTACAATTGCTACTACTACTACTACTACTAGTACTACAACTACTACAACACCTACTACTACATGTGCTACTACTACCAGTTCTAGTTCTCTTAAAACTACTACAACAACAACAACTACTACTACTACTACGATCGCTACTACTACTGCTCCAACTACTTTTACTATTACTACTACTACTACTACCACCACTACTGCTACTACACCCACTAATACAACTATCACTACTACTGCAACAACTTCTATTGATACTACCCCCACTACTCCTACTCCTTCAAATATTACTACTACTTCTACAACTATTACAATTACTACTACTTCTACTTCTATTACTACTGGTACAAAAAACTTCAACTTCTATTACTACTGCTTCTACTCCTTCTACTACTACTTCTACTACTACTATTGTCGTTACTACTACTGATGCAGCTATTAGTACTACTGCTGCTACTGTTGCTGCTAGCTCTACGACTAGTACTACTACTACTACTACTACTACTACAACTACTATTATTAATACTACTCCTACTACTCCTACCACTACTGCTACTCTTACTACTACTACAACAACAACAACAACTACTACTACTACCACTACTACTCCTGCTACTACTACTACTGCTACTACGCCTTCTTCTGCTTCTACTACTACTTCTACTAATTCTACTACTGCTACTTTTGCTAGTACAATAATTTCTATTACACTGCTGCTACTACTGTTGTAGCTACTACTATTGCTACTACTACTACCAGAACTACGGGCACTGCTACAAGTTCTACTACTACTACTGCTCCTAGTACTAACTTGGCTACTAATACTTCTACATCTAGTACATGTCCGACTACTACTACTTCTACTACTACTGCTGCTGCTACTCCAACTACCACTACTCCTATTAATACCACTCCAACTCCTTCTACTACTACTACTACTGCTGTTGCTGCTACTACTGCTACTACTATTACTATTACTAATACAAATACTACTGCTACAACTACTACTATTAATAATAATAATAATAATAATACTATTACTACTGTTGCTACTAATTCTGCTACTATCACAACTACAACAACTACTATTATTACTACTGCAGCTGCCACTTTTGCTACTGTTGTTGCTACTACAACATGTACTACTACTTCACCTACTACTTCTACTACTGTAAGTACTACCTCTGCCACTACTACTGCTACTACTTCTACTACTACCACTACTAGAACTATGGGTACTACTTTTACTACTACTACTAATACTACTACTACTTCTGCCACTACTATTTCTACTACTACGACTACTACTACTACTACTACCACAGCTACTACTACTACTACTATGACTACAGCTGTTGCGTTTACTACTTCTACTACCACTACAACTGCTACTATTGTTGCTACTGTTGCTACAACTACAACTCCTACTGCTACAACTACTGCTGTTACTACTCCTTGTACAACTACTACTACAGCTACTACTCTTATTACTTCTCCTATTGCTACTACTTCTGCTACTGCTTCTATAGCATCTGCAACTACTGCAGTTTCTACTACAACTACTATTAGTACGACTACTGCTACTTCTGCTACTACAACTATTAGTACTACTAATACTATTGCAACAACTGCTTCTACTGCTACTACTACTTCTGCTCCTAGTACTACTTCCAATGCTGTTAATACTGCGAAGAATACTACCACTACTACTACTACTTGTACTACTACTATTATTACTACTACTACTGCTACTACTACTACTATTGCTTCTACTACTGCTACATTTGCTACTACTATTGGTACTAATATTACTTCTGCAACTACTACTACTGCTACTGCTGCAACTACTACTACTACTACGAGCACTACTACTACTACTACTACTGCTAGTACTACCACTACTATTGCTCCGACTAATACTACAACAACTACATGTCCGACTACAACTACTACTACTGGTACTACTGCTTCTAGTACTATGACAACAACAACAACTACTACTAATACTTCTGCTACTCCTACGGCTAATACTACCACTACTCCATCAACTACTGCTCCTAGTAAACTATTCCAACTCCTACTATTGCTGCTACAACAACAAGTACTGCTACTACTTCTACTCCTACTATTACTCACACTACTACTACTACTAGTACTAATAATAATGTGACTATTACTACTACTGCAACTACTGTTGCTTCTACCACAACTAAAACTACTGTTGCTGCTGCTGCTGCTACAACATCTACTACTACTTCACCTACTACTATTACTACTACTAGTACTACTTCTTCCACTACTACTGCTACTGCTTCCACTACTACCAATACTATAACTACAGGTACTACTTTTGCCACTACTACGGCTACAACAACTACTACTACTATTATTACTTCTACTTCTTCTACTACTACTACTACTACAACTACTACTACTACTATACTTCTTCTCCTACTACATCTACTACTACTTCTGCAATTACTACTACAACAACAACTACAACTGCTACCACTACTACTATTGCTGCTACTACGACTACTACTCCTAAAACTTTTAGTACTACTGCTACAACTACTACAACTGCTTCTACTGCTACTAATAATGCGACTGCTGCTACTACTAGTACTACTACTTTTTCTTGTGCTACTATTGCTACTACTACTACTGCTACTTCTGATGCTATTACTCCAAGTTCTGCTGCTGCTACTACTACTACTAACACTAATACTACTACTACTACTATAATTACAACTACTACTACATATGTTGTTTTTGCTGCTATTACTAACACTTCTACTACTGCAAATGGAACAACTGCTACTATTGTTATTGTTATTGTTACTACTACTAATACTACTACTACTTCTGCACCTACTACTTCTACTACTACTATAGCTGCTACGACTACTACTACTATTGCTATGGCTACAACAACACCTACCACTACGACTGCTACTTTTCATGGTACTACTAATCCTACTACTGCTACAACTACTACTACTGCTATTACTCCTCCTAGAACTACTATAACTACTACTGCTAACACTACTACTACGACTACTGCTGCTGTTATTACTACTCATACTTCTATTACCACAGCAACTACTTCCGCTGCTACTGCTACGACTGTTGCCACTACTACTACTACTTCTACCACTACTTCTACTAAAACTACTACTACTATAGCTGCTTCTGTGGTAGTGATTACTACTTCTATTACTACTACTGCTGCTGCTACAACAACTATTAATAATGTTGTAACTTCAACAACAACTACTGCTACTACTGCTGCTACAACTTCTGATACTACTTTTACTATTACTACTGCTGCGGCTGCTACTAGTACTATTACTACTACTATCACCACCACCAATATAGCTACTGCTACTACTCCTACTGCCATTACTACTACTACTGCTACTACCACTATTACTTCTTCTACAGCTAATAATACTACTACTACCACCACTTCTTCTGCTGCTACAACTATTATGACTACTTCTACTACAACTCCTACTAGTACTTCCACTACTATACTATTGCTACCTACTACATTGCTATTAAACTAGTACTACTACTACACTACTTATACTACTACTCCTCCTCCTAGCACTCCTACTACTACTACCACTACTACTACTACTACTACTACAACAACTATTACTGCTGCTGCGGCTACTACTCCTCCTACTACTACAACTACTACTACTACAACTTCTTCTGCAACTACAACAACAACAACAACTACTACTACTTCTGCTACTACAACTATGACGACTAGTACACTGCAACTCCCACTATCACTTCTAATACTACTACTACTACTACTACTACTACTATACCTACTACAATGCCTACTACTACTACTACTACTACTACTACTACTACTACTACTACTACTACTACTACTACTACTACTACTACTACTACTACTACTACTACTACTACCGCTACTACTACTACTTCTACCACTCCTTCTACTGCTACTACTACTACTACCACTAAAGGTACTACTACTACTACTACTACTACTACTACTACTACTGCTGCTGCTGCTACTACTATTACAACAGCTACTACTATTACCACCACTACAGGTACTACTACTACTATTACTACTACTACTACTATTACAACTACTACAACAACTACCATTACAATAACAACTATTGCCACAGCCGCTATTCATATTACTACTACAACAATTACACCTGCTAGTACTGCTACTACTACTACTGCTAATACTATTACTACTACTGCTGCAACTATTACTACTACTACAACTATTACTACTACTACTACTACTACTACTACTACCACTATTATTACTACAACTACTACAACTACGACCACTTCTAATACTACTACTACCTCTATTCCTACTCCTACTACTACTACTTCTATTTCTACTACTACTAATACTATTACTACTTCTACTTTTCCTAATACCCCCACTACTACTGCTGCTACTACTCCTACTACTTCTTCTTCTACTACTACTACTGCTGCTATTACGACTACCACTCCTTATACTACAACTATCACTACAACGAGTATTATTACTACTTCTACTGCAACTACTACTACTACTACCACTACCCCTGCTCCAACTGTTACAACGACCACTGCAACTACTACTACCACTACTTCTACTTCAACTACTACTATTTCTACAACTTCTACTATTACTCGCTCTGCTAACTACTACAACAACTACTACTGCTGCTGCTGCTGCTAGTACTACAACTACAACTACTACTACTACTACATGTGCTACTACTACTACTTCTAGTTCTCCTAAAACTACTACTACTACTACTACTACTCCAACTATTTTTACTATTACTACAACTACTACCACTACTACTGTAATAACTTCTACGAATACTACAACCACTACTCCTACTCCTTCATATATTACTACTACTCCTACAACTATTACAATTACTACTACTACTGCTGCAAAAAACTTCTACTTCTACTACTACTGCTACTCCTACTACTACTGCTGCTGCTGCTGTTGTTACCACTACTAATGCAACTTCTACTACTACTGTTGTTCCAGCTTTTGCTACTGTTGCAACTACTATTACTACTACTGCTACTGCTGTCACTACTATTGGTACTAATATTACTTTTGCTACTACTGTTGTTGCTACTGTTGCTGCTACTACAACAATTACTACTACTACGGGCACTACTACTGCTACTACTACTGCTAGTACTACCACTACTATTGCTGCGACTAATACTACAACAACTACATGTCTGACTACAACTACTACTACTGGTACAACTGCTTTTACTACTATGACAACTACAACTACTACTGTTGTTGTTGCTACAACTACTACTAATACTTCTGCTACTCCTACTGCTAATACTACCACTACTCCAACAACTACTACCCCTAGTACAACTATTCCAACTCCTACTACTATTGCTGCAACAGCAACTACTACTGCTACTTATACTCCTACAACTACTACTCACACTACTACTACAACTACAACTAGTACTAATATTAATATGACTATTACTACTATTGCAGCTACTGTTGCTTCTACAACAACTAAAACTACTACTACTACTGCTACTACTACTTCACCTACTACTACTACTATTCCTACTACTACTAGTACTACTTCTGCCACTACTATCGCTACTGCTTCTACGACTACCAATACTACGACAACGAGTACTACTTTTGCTAATACTACTACTGCTACAACTATGCTTACAACAACTACTACTACTGTTATTACTTCTACTGCTACTACTACTTCTACTACTACTAGTACTGCTTCTCCTACATCTACTACTACTTCTACAATTACTACTACCACAATAATTACTACTACTACTGGTACTACTGCTACTATTACTGCTACCACTACTACTATTGATGCTACTACGACTACTACTCCTAAAACATTTAGTACCACTGATACAACTACTACAACTACTTCTACTGGTACTAACAATCCTACTGCTGCTACTACTAGTACTACTACTTTTTCTTGTGCCACTATTGCTACTACTACTACTGATGCTTTTACTCCAAGTTCTACTACTACTACTAGTACTACTAACAATAATACTACTACTACTGCTACTGCTACTACTACTACTACTACAGCATCTGCTGTAGCTGCAGATATTACTAACACTTCTACTACTCCAAATGTAACAACTACTACTATTGCTGGTGCTAGTGCTGGTGCTGGTGCTGCTACTACTACTACTACTACTACTACTACTACTTATGCACTTACTACTTCTACTACTACTACTACAACTACTACGACTACTACTACTATTGCTATGGCTACTCCAACACCTACTACTACGACTACTACTTATAATGGTACTACTAAGCCTACTACTGCTATTACTCCTCCTACTACTACTATAACTACTGCTGCTAACACTACTACTACTTCTATTACTATTACTACTCATACTTCTATTACCACTGCAACTACTTCTGCAACTACTGCTACTATTGCTGCCACTACTACTTCTACTAAAACTACTACTACTATAGCTGCCTCTGCTGCAGTGATTACTACTTCTACTACTACTATTACTGCTGCTACTACTACAACTAACATTATTATAATTTCAACAACAACAACAACTACTAATGCTGCTACAACTTTTGCTACTACTTTTACTACGATTACTACTACTCCTGCTACTAGTACTATTACTACAACTAATACTACCAATACAGTTATTGCTAATGCAACTACAACAACAACAACTACTACTACTACTAGCACTCCTGCTACTGCTGCTACTCCTACTGCCGCAACTACTACTACTGCAACTACTACTATTACTTCTTCTACAACCAATAATACTACTACTACCACCATTTCTTCAACTGCGACAACTACTATGACTACTTCTACTACAACTCCTACTACTACTTCTACTAGTACTACTACTACTTATACTACTACTACTCCTAGAACTCCTACTACTACTACTACAACTACTACTACTACTACTACTACTACTAACTACTACTACTACTACTACTACTACTACTACTACTACTACTACTACTACTGCTGCTGCTTTGACTACTACTGCTTTGACTACTACTACGACAACTACTACAACTAATAATACTGCTACTCCTACTCCTACTACTACTACTACTGCTACTACTACTACTACTACTACTACTACTACTATGACAACTTCTTTTTCCATGACAACAACAACAACAACAACAACCACTAGTGCACCTGTTGCCGCTGCTGCTATTCCAACTACTACTACTACTACTACTAGTTGTACTACTACTCCTACAGCTACTACTAGCACTACTACTGCTACTAGTACTACTACTACTACTACTACTACTACTACTACTGCCACCACAACTACTACAACTTCTTTTACAACTACTACTACTGCTTTTGCTACTACAACTACGATAACTAGTACACTACAACTCCCACTACCACTTCTAATACTACTACAACAACTACTGCTACTGCACCTACTACCATGGCTACTACTACTATTACTACTACTACTACTATTGGTGCTATTGCTACTACTACTACTACTTCTACCACTCCTACTAGTACTACTGCTACTACTACTACCACCAGTACAGGAACTATTACTACTACTACTACTACTATTTCAACAACTACTACTACAACTACCATTACAACAACAACTACTACCACTACTGCTACTCATACTACTACTACTATGACTACTAATAGAACTATTACACCAACTACTACAGCTACTACTACTACTGCTGCAACTATTACTACTACTACAACTTTTACATCAACTACTACTCCTACTCCTTCTCCAACTCCTCCTCCTACTACTACTCCTCCTCCTACGACTCCTGCTGCTGCTATTATTATTACTTCTATAACAACTACTACTACTATTACTACTACTAGTGCAACTACTGCTACACTACTGCTACTGCTACTACTGCAACTAATATTACTAATACTACTACTCCAACAACCACTACTATAACTGCTGTTGTTGTTGCCGCTCATACTACTACTACTACTACTACTGCTTTTGTTGTTGTTGCTACTAATACTACTACTACTTTTCCTATTACTACTACTAATGCTACTGTTACTATTTCGACCACTGCTACTATTTTGACCACTTCTTTTGCCACTTCTGCTGCAACTACTACCTCTACTATTGCTACTACTGCTAAAACTATTACTACTACTATTGCCACTACTGTTAATATAGCTAGTACTACTACTGCTATTACTACTATTGCTTCTATTAATGCTTCTAGTGCTACTGTAACTACTACTACTACAATAAGTACTTTTACAACTACTACTACTTTTGCAACTACTTCTATAACTACTAATGCCACTACTACTAATTTTACGACTACTACTACTCCTACTATCACTTCTCCTATAATAACAACTACGACTACTCCTCCAACTGCTATTACTTCTAAGACTACTTCTCCAACTATGACTACCGCCACAACTACTCCTATATCTCCACTTCTACTTCTCCTCCTACTACTATTTCTACTACTAATACTTCTACTGCAACTACAACTACTGCTACTACTACTACTACAACAACCACTACTACTACTGGTAAATCTACTACAACTGCTACAACTATTGCTACTACCACTACTACTGCTAATACAACAACAACTACTACTATTATTACTACTACTACTCTGCTACTACTACTATTACTACTACTACTCCTCCTCCTGCTGCCACTACTGCTGCTACTGCTACAATAACAACTACTACTACTTCTGCTACTACTACTATTACTACTACTACTACAACTCCTGCTACCGCTACTGCTGCTACTGCTACAATAACTACTACTACTACTACTACAGTTACTGCTACTACTACAACTACAATTACCACTACTCCTACTGCTAATGCTACTACTGCAACTACTACTGTTACTACAAGTACTGCTACTACTACTCATACTACTACTAGTACTGCCACTACTACTACGACTACTGCTGCTAGTACTCCTACCACTTTGGATACTGCCACTACTACTACTACTACAACAACTACTACTGTGGCTGCTACTAGTGCTGTTGCTACTACTACTTTTATTACCAATGATACTACCACTGCTAGTTCTACTACTGCTACTACTTTGGCCACTATTAATGCCCTACTACTGCTACTGCTAAAACAACAACTACTTCTACTACTGGTAAATCTAATACTACAGCTACAACAACAACAACAACTACTACTACTTCTAGTTTTGCTACTATTACTACTGCTACTGCTGCTGCTGCTATAGCTACAATAATTACTACTACTAATATAACTACTATTGCCATTATTGCTACTACAACTATAAATATTACTACTACTACTACTCATACTCCTACTAGTACTACTACTATGACAACTATAGCCACTACTACTATGACTACTACTACTACTACTACTACTACTACCTTGGCTACTACTACTACTACGACTACTACTACACCTACAGTTTCTGTTGTTACTCCTACTACCATAACAACAACAACAACTACTAGTTACTACCACTCCTACGACTACTAGTACTAAAACAACTACGACAACTACTACTACTACTACTTATTGCTACTACTACTGCTACTACTTCTATTGATACGACTACTATTACTACTACTACTACTACTATTATTACTACTATTACTACTACTCATCGGACTACTACAGTAGCCACTACTACTACTACTATTGTTGTCGCTCAAGCTGCGACTGCTAATACTACTACTGCTACTACCACTACTCCTATTATTACTACTAGTACTACTACTGCTATTGCTACAACAACTACAACTGCTTCTTCTTCTTCTTCTTCTTCTTCTACTACTACTACTAATACTACTCTTATTCAGTAATTGATACTTTTTCTGCTGCTACAATACTACCGCAATTGCTACTGCTACTACTACTACCACTACTATTGCTACTGCTACTACAAATACTACTACAACTACTGCTACTACTACTAATGATACTACCATTGCTTTTACAACTACTGCTAACAGTATTTCTACTGCAACTACTTCTATTGCTACTACTACTGATACTACTAATGCTCAACTACTACTACATTTACTATTGCTACTGCTATTACGACTACTGCTACTAATACCACTGCTACTACCACTACTACTACTATAACGACTAATACTACTACTACTACAACAACTACAACTGCTAGTACTACAACTACTACTACTACAATTGCTAATACAAATGCTACTACTCATACTATTGCTACTACTCATACTATTGCTACCACTGCTACTACTACTACTCCTACAACTACTCCTATTACAACTAATGCTAGTATGACTTCTCCTACTACTAACACAACTACGATTTCTGCAACTACTACTGCTACTACTCCTGCTGCTAGTCCTACAACTACTAATACAACTACTACTACAACTACAACTGCTGCTGCTACTACGACTACTACCAATACTACAACTACTGCTACTACTGTTACTACTAGTACTGCTACTACTACTGCTATTATTGTTGCTGTTGCTGCTGCTACTACTACAACTACTATTACTACTATTAATACTGCTACTACTACAAATGCTACTACTACTACTGTCACTATTGCTGTTGCTACTACTACTACTGCTGCTGCTGCTACTGCTGTAGTTGCTATTCCTATTACTGCTCTGCCTACTGCGATGGCTATTTCTGCTGCCACTCCTACTACAACTACTATTACTACTAGTAGTATAACTCCTACAACTATAATAGTTACTACTACCACAACTACAATTCCTACTACTAGCACTACTCCCAGCACTGCTACTAATACTATTGCTCCAACTACTGTTGCTACTGCTACTCCTACTAGTACTACTGCTGCTACGATAACTACAACTACTCCCCTTACTACAATAATTGTTGCTACTACTACTACTACTACAACTACTACTGCCACTACTACTACTGCCACTACTAAATACTACAACTAATGCTACTACAACAGCGACTTCTACTAATGCTACTACTACTAATACAACTACTACTGCTACTACTAATGCTACTACCTCTACTACTACCACTACTATAACTGCTGCTGCTACTACTTTTGCTACTGGCACAACACCTTCTACGAGTGCTACTGCTATTACTACAAGTACTTCTACTACTACGACTTTCGCTACTATTACTACTACTGCTATTGCTGCTGCTACTTCTGCTACTACTACTACTACTCTTGCTACTCCTACCACTACTCCTACTACTACAACTACTACAACTACACTTTTACAACTACTACTAGTACTTACTACTAGTACTATTGCCACTTCTGCAACTACTACTGCTACTACTACTGCTACTGGAACAAATGCTGCTGCAACAATTGCAACTCCTACTACCACAACTGCTACTGCTGCTACTGCTACTACTATTAGAAATGCTACTACTAGTACTTCTACTACCACTACCACTACTACTTCTATTGTCACTCCTACTACAACAACGACAACTCTTACTGCTTCTGCTACCACTATTCGTAATACTATTGCTAATACCACTACGAGTAGTACTACTATTGTTACTACTGCTACTACTACTACTCCCCCCCCCTCCTCCTACTACACTACTATCGCTACTACTACTACTACTACTACTACTACTACTATAACTACTACTATTCCTACTGGTACTACTACTACTGCTACTATTACTAATGCTACTGTTACTACGACCACTGCTACTACTACTTCGACTGCTACTGCTACTACTACTACAACTATTGCTATAATAACTACTCCTCCTACTACTACTTCCAGTCCTACAACTCTTACTCCTACTACCACCATTACTACTACTGCTGCTGCTACTACTTCTCATAATACTACTAATACTACAGCTATTACTACTACTACTACTACTACTACTACTACTACTACTGCTACTATGACTATTGCTAATGCTGCTTCTACTACAACTATTACTACTTTTGCAAATACCACCACCACTATTTCTTCTTCTACTACTATTCCTACTCCTACTCCTACTACTACTCATAATACTACTACTGCTACTCTAACTACACTTCCACTGCTACTACTACAACTACTACTACTACCATTACTTCTATTGCTGCTACAATTATTGCTACTACCACTACTACTACTACAACAACTAATGCTACTACTACCCCTATTACTACTACCATTATTGCTACTGCTTCTACTAGTACAGTGACTCCTACATCTCCAACTACTGCAACTACTACAACTGCTGCAGGAACTACAATTGCTTCTACTAGTACTATAGATCCTACTACTACTGCTACAACTGCTATGAATGCTAATGCTCCTGCTACTATTGCACTGCTACAACAACTGCTACTACTACTGCAAATACGACTACCACAACTGTTACTACTGCAGTCACTACTACAACAACAATAACAAATACTACAACTAATACTACTCCTACTACTACAAATACTACTACTACTAATACTTCTACTACTACACATAGTTCTCCTCCAACTATTATTTCTACTACAACTACCACTACTGCAACTGCAGCCACTATTACTCATACTACTCCTACAATAACAACTACTACTACCACTACGACTCATACTACTACTACTGCTGCTAGTACTCCAATCCTGCTACTACGACAACTACTACTACTCGTGCTGTTGCCACTGTTACTACTGCAACGACTACTACAACTGTTGTTGTTGTTGCGGCTACTACTACTACTGCTACGACTACTACTACTACTACTACTGCTACTACTACTACTACTACTATTACTACTACTGCTGCTACTACTACTGTTAATATTGCTACAGCTTCTGCTACTACTCATAGCACTATTCTACTAATACTATTGCTGCTGCTACTACTACTACTACTGCTGCTGCTGCTTCTCCTACTATGCCTAGTTCTACTACTACTGCAACTAATCCTATGATTGCTTCTTCTACTACTCCAATGCCTACTACTACTACTGCTACTATTGCTACTACCACTGCTCCGTCTGCTACTATTACTACTGCTACTATTCCTACTACTCTTGGTACTTCTGTTATTACTGTTACTATATCTGGTACTACTCCTTCGACCACTACTGTACCTACCCCTACTACTACTACTTCTACTACTACTACTGCAACTACTACTGCAACTACTACTACACTAGTCATCCTACTACTACTGTTGCTACTATAGCTACTAATACAAGTGCTACTGCTATTACTACTACCGCTATTGCTACTGCCGCTACTACAATTACCACTACTACTACTGCTACTACTACTGCTACTACTCCAAGAACTATTGCTATTGCAACTACTCCTACCACTACTTCTGCTACTAACCCGACCACTACTACGACAAATACTGCTACAACTACTACTACTACTATTGCTACTGCTACTATTGCTACTACTACTACTACGACTGCTAATACTACTACTACTGCTGCTACTACCACAACTACTTCTTATACTACTGCTACTACTACTACTCCTACTGCTACTGCTACTCCTGTTGTTGCTATTGCTATTGCTCCTACTGCTATCGCTACTACTCCTACTACTACCACCGCTAGTGCTACTGCCACTACTTCACCTATTATCACTACTATTGTTCTTACTGCTACTTCTACTCCTACTACAGCTACTACAATTGCTACTACAACTACTACTACTACTGCTGCTACTACTTCTGCTAATGGTGGTACTACTACTACTATAACCCCTTCTACTACACCAACTACAATGGCTGCTGCTACTCGTCCACTACCTCTTTCTACTCCTACTACTACAGCTGCTGCTACTACTACTACTACCACCCCTGCTACTACATTAATTGCAATTGCTACTTCTACTGCTATTGCTAGTACTACAACAACTACTTTAGCAACTGCTTCTGTGACTACAACTCCTACTACAACAACAACTACTACTACTACTGTTGCTACTACTACTACTACTACTACTATTTATACTACTACTACCACCACTAGTACTGCTACTGCTACTACTACTATTGCTATTGTTGCTATTGCTTTTGCTACTTCCAGTACTATTGCTACAATTGCTACAACAACAATAATAACAACAACAACTACTACTACAACTACTACTACTACAACCACTTCTACTACTACAACTACAAGTACTGCTACTATGGCAACTACCAAGTACTGCAGCAGCTACTACTACTACTACTACTAATACTACTACTACTACTACTACTACTACTAATACTAATTCTACTACTATGGCTACTATTACTACTGCAACTAATACTACTACTACTACTTCTACTACTGCTGCTTATACTACTACTTCTACCACTACTACTACTACAACTACCACTGCTACTGTAACTTCTACTATGTCTGCTACAACGACTGCTACCTCTGTGACTACTATGTTAGCGACTGCTACTGTTTCTACCATTGCTACTACTACTATAGCTACTCCAACTACTACTGTTGCTACTGCTACTGCTACTACTATGACTACACTATTGTTACTCCTACTATAACTACTACTGTTGCTGCTACTTTATTGCTACTACTGCTATTGCCTCTACAGTAACTGCTACTTCTGCTACATGTACTACTCCTAATGCTTCTACTCCAACTACAACAACAACTACTACTGCTAGAGCTACTCCTGCTACTACTACTATGGCTACTACAAATACTGCTACTTATACTACTGCTACTACTACTACTAATGCAACTTCTACGACTAGTATTGATACTATTGATCCATCTACTATTGCTTCAATTGCTATTCTCACCGACACAACTACAACCGCTACAACAGTTACTACTACTTCTTCTACTACTACTATTACTATTAATACTACAACTACTACTACTATTGGTACTACTACTACTTAGGCTACTAGTACTACCACTATTACCACTACAATGGCTATTACTACTACTACTGCTCCTACTGCAGCTATTTCTACTACTACTACTACTACTTTTGTTGCTGCAACCACCACTACTACTACTATTACTACTACTACTACCACTTCTACTACAACTACTATTGCTGCAGCTACTACTCCTATTATTGCAACTTCTACTACTTCTGTGACTGCTACTACTACTACTACAACTACGACTTCTACTGCCAATACTTTTATTACTACCACTGCCACTACTAGTTCTACTACTACTACTACTACTGCTACTAAGACTACCACTACAGTTATTACTATTAATACTACTGCTACTACTAGTTCTACTGCTACTACTACAACTGCTACTACTTCTCCTACTACTACTACTACTGCAACTACTGCTCCTACTACTACTTCTATTATTATTGCTATGACAACTTCTTCTAAGGCTACAAGAACTACTACAACAACTGCTACTACTACTGGTACTTCGACTGCTACTACTTCTCATACTATTACTACTACTGCTATTACTGCTACTACTGCCACTATTGCTAGTACTACTACTACAGCTGCTACTACTACTAATACAGCTACTACTGCTACTTCTGCTGCTACTACTATTATGGCTATTGCTACTACTACTATTTCATCGGCTACTACTACTTTTGCTACTACTACTTCTACTACTTCTACTACTACTACTGCTGCTACTACTACAGTTGATACTATTACTACAACTACTACTGCTGCTACTACTGCTAGTATGGCTACTACTACTCTTACTACTACTATAGCTAATACTGCTACTGTTGCAACAGGTATTGCTACAACTACTACTACAACTTCTAATACTACTACTGCTGCTGCTTCCACTACTACTTCTACTACAAATATCACAACTACTACAACTACTACTATTGCTTCTCCTACTACTACAGCTACTACTACTGCTATTCATACTACCACTACAATTACTGCTACTACTACTGCTGTTGCTGCTATAACTAATCCTACCACTACTACTGCTACTATTACTACTACTACTATTACTACATCTACTACTACTATTACTGCTACTGCAACTGCTGCTACTACAACTACTACTATTGCCACTCCTACTGCTTGTACTACTATAACAACAACTACTACTACTAATACGAATAGTTTTGTTGTAACAACTACCGTTGCTATTGCCACAATTGCTACAACTACTACTACTGCTACTTTTGTTGCTATTGCTACTACTACTACTACAATTGCTACTACTATGACTACTATTACAACAACTACTTCAGCTACCAATAATACTACTACTACTATGACTACAACTACTACCACTGATACATCTACCACTATTATTGCTGCTGCAACTACTAACACTACTACAACTTCTCGTACTCCTAATACTTCTTCTTCTTCTTCTACTACTACTACTACTGTTGCTAATACCACAACTACTTCTGCTACAACTATGACCACTACAGTTGTTGTAGTAGCTGCTACTACATTGTTGCTGCTTTTACTATAACGACTACTACAACTACCACCGCTACTTCTATTAGTACTACTGCTGCTACAACTTCCACTACGACTTCTACAGCCACTACTACTACTACTACTACTGCTACTGCTAACACTATTGCTACTACTATTGCTACTACTACTACAACAACTATTACTACTACTGCTGCTAATACCGTTACTATGCTTCTACTGCTACTGCTATTATTAGTACCACTACTGCAACAACAACTACTACTACTACATCTCCTACGACTACTACTACTGCTACTACTACTATAACAGCTACAACAACTACTACTGCTACTATTACAACTACTGCTGCTACTATTACCACTATACTGCTACTGCTAATACTGCTACTACTACTTCTACTACGACTGCTACCACTACTTCTATTATTGCAACTACTATTGCCACTACTGCTACTCCTAATACAAATACTGCTACTACTGCTTCACTACTACTTCAACTACTACTACTGCTACTACTAGCACATCTGCTACAACTGCTACTACTACTCCTAATACTACTACTATTACTATTGCCGCTACTGCAATTACTACTGCTTCCACCACTACTCCAACTACTATGGCAACCTCTAATTCTACTACTACTACTAACTACTGCTACCGCTACCGCTACTTATTCTCCTAATTCAACTATTACTACAATAACTACTACTGCTACAATTACTACAGCTACTACTACTGCAACTACTGCTACGATTACTTTTACTACAACTGCTCCACTAATACTACTGCTGTTGTTGCCACTACTACTACTACTACTACTACTATTGCAACTTTTAGTGCTAGTACTATTATTATTCCTACTACAACAACTACTGCTGCTAATACTACTATTATTACAACTCCCACTGCTATTACTACTGCTACTGCTTCTACTACGACTACAACTATTACTACTACGGCTACTAATACTGTTCCTACTATGACTACTACTGTTGCTACTTCTGCTGATGCTAATATTGTTGTTACTGCTACTACTACCACTACCACAACTACTTCTATTACTACTACTACTGCTACTACTACTTCTACTACTGCTACTACTTCCACTACTATACTACTACTACTACTATAATTGCCACTACAACTGCTATAGCTACTACTTATAATACTATTACTACTACAACTGCTGCTCCTACAACTATGGCCACAGCTACTAATACTTTTACTACTATCGCTGCTCCTAATACTACTACTTTTACTGCTATTACAACAACAACTACTACTACTACTTCTACCACTGCTACTACAGTTACATTTGCAGCTACTACTACTACTACTACTACTATTACTGCTAACTACTGCTATTGCTGCTACTACTATTACTGCTAACTACTGCTATTGCTACTACTACTACTACTACTACTATAAGCACTACTACTACTACTACTACTACAACTTCTGCCACAACAACTACTACTACTACTACTCTTAATACTACTGATACTACTACTACGATAACTTCTACAACTCCTACTACTGCAACTGCGGCTATTACTGCTTCTACTACTACTGCTGCTATAATTGCTACTAATACAACTTCTACTACTAGTACTACTACTGCTACTAATACTACTACTACCCCCATAACTACTACTGCTACCACTACTAGTACAACTACTGCTATAATTGCTACTACCGCTGCTACCGCCACAACAACTACCACCCTTACTACTACTACTACTGCTACTACACTACTGCTATTGCTACTACTGCTACTACTACTATGGCTGTTACTACTACTACTACTACTACAACCGATACTATTGCTACTACTATTGCTAGTACTATAATTACTACTATTACTACTACTCCATCCACTATAGCAGCCACTACTACAACTACTGTTGCTGCTTCTCCAGTTGCAACTACTTCTACTACTACTGCTACTACTACTACTCCTACTATTACTACTAGAATTATTGCTGCTATTGTTACAACTGCTACTACTACTACTCCTACTATTACTACTAGTATTATTGCTGCTATTGTTACAACTGGTACAACTGATTCTACTACCACAAAAACTAGTTCTACTACAATAGCTTCTACTACTAATGTTACTACTACTGCTACTACTGCTACTACAAATACTACTACAACAAATGCTATGACTGCTACTATTGCTACTACTGCTAATGATACTACTATTACTATTACTACTACTGCTAATAGTACTCGTACTGTGACTACTGCTACCACTACTACTATTGATATTACTACTACTACTACTACTACTACTACTACTATTATTATTACTACTATTACTACAACTACTACTACAACTACTACCCGAGGTACTAATGTTACTGCTACCACTACTGGAACTACTACTATTACTACTGCTGCTACTCCTACTACTACTATTACGACTGTGGCTTCTGCTACTGCTACTACTACTATGACTACTACAACTACAACAACAACTATAGCTGTTGCTACTACTACTACTATAGCTTCTACTACTACTTTTGCTGCTACAACAACTACTACTTCTACTACTAATACTATTGCTACTACTGCTACTGCTACTACTACTACTACTGGTACTACTATTGCAACTACTACTGCTTCTACTGCTACTACTGTTACTCTGATTGCTATGATTGCTACTATTGCTACTACTAGGATGGCTATTACTACAACTATTGTTGTTACTACCACTACTACTACTAAATCCGTGGCTACCACAGTTGCTATTACTACTTCACCTTATACAACTGCTACTACTACTACTACTGCTACTTCTTCTGTTGCTATTATGGCTGCTACGACCACTACAAATGCAATAACAACAATAACTACTACTTCTGCTACTATAGCTACTACAACTTCTCCTACTATAGCTACTATTGCTACTACTACTACTCCCACTTCTAGTACTACTTCTACTATTACTACTGCTGCTACTACTACTACTACTACTAATACTAATACTACTACAAGTACTACCCAATAATAGCTACTACTACTACTACCCCTACTACTACGACTATTACTACTACCACTACTGCAACTACTATTTCTTCTGTCACTTCTACTTCTACTACTATTGCTACTACTGTTGCTACAGCTACTAATACTACTACTTAAGCTACTATCACTACTCTTACTACCATTACTACTGCAACTGATGCTACTACTACTGATACTCCTACTACAATAGCTACTACTGCTACTTCTACATCTACTTCTTCTGCTGCTACTTCTATTGTTATTACTGCTACTGCTACTACTATTGATACTACTACTACTACTACTGCTACTACTTCTACTGCTGCTACAACTCTACAACTACTACGACTGCTAGTAGTACAACAACAACTACTACGACTGCTAGTAGTACAACAACAACTACTTCAGCCACTATTTCCTTGAATACTACTACTACTTCAACCACTATTTCTTTGACTACTACTACTACTACATCTAGTACTTCTACTATTACTATTACTACTAGAACTACTACTACAACTACAACTACTACTGTGACTACTGCTGTTACTTCTTCTTTTCTATTTCTAGTAGTACTACTACTACTTTTGCAACTACAACTTCTGCTACTGGGACTACTATTGCCACTACTACAACTCGAACTATTACTTCTACTACTATTATGACTAATACAACTACTAGAGCTACTACTACTTCTCCTACAGCACTAATTCTGCAACTACTATTGCTACTACTACTGCTGCTACTGCTACTACTACAACGCCTATTATGGCTGCAACTACCACTGCTACTACTACTACAGCTACAACCTCCACTACTACTACTACTATGACCTATGCTACTACTACAACTACTACTGCAACCCCTACTACTACTACTACCACTGCTACTACTACTACTACTACTACTTCTACTGCTACTACTAAAATTACTACCGCTACTGCTACTACTGCTACTATTGCTACTAATGCGGCCACTACTACTAATAATACTAGTACTGAAACAACCACTATTACTACTTCTCCAACTACTACTTCTGGTACTACTACTGCAATGTCAGCTACTATTACTACTGTTACTACTACTATGACATCCACTACTTTCACTGCTACTACTACTGCTACTACTACTACTACTGATACAGCTACTGCCTCTGTTGATTCAATAGCAACTATAGGTACCATTACTAGTACTACTTCAGCTACCACAGGTACTACTACTACTACTACTTCTACTCCTGCAACTACAACTATTACTACAGCTACTTCTACCACTACTACAACTTCTCCTCCTACTACTACCATTGCTATAACTATCGGTATGGTATATACTGCTACTACAACTTCTACGATTGCTTACTACAGCTTCTGCTACTATGACTACAACTACTACTATTACTACTACTACTTCATCTACTACTTCGACTACACAAACTATTACTACTGCTACTATTGCAATTATTGCTACTACTACAAGTGATGCTACTACTACTACGACTACTAATGCTACCACTACTATTGCTACTTCTGCTACTATGACTACAACTACTACTATTACTACTACTACTTCATCTACTACTTCGACTACACAACTATTACTACTGCTACTATTGCAATTATTGCTACTACTCAAGTGATGCTACTACTACTACGACTACTAATGCCTACCACTACTATGCTACTACTGCTACTACTGCTCTACTACTACTCTATGCTCCAACTACTATAGTTCTACTACTACTACTATTGCACTACTACTACTACTGCTAAACTATACTACTACTACTACTACTAATGCTGCTACTACTTCTACTACAATAGCTTCTACTAGGACTACTACTACTTTGACTACTATTGCTACTACTACGACAACTACTACCACAACTATAGCTACAACTGCTACTGCTGCTACAACAAAAACAACAACTACTACTAATAATACTACTACTACTGCTGCTACTACTACCACAACTAGTACTACTACTACTACTACTACTCCTACTACTATGATCACCACAACAACTACTTCTACCACAACTATAACTACTACCACTACTTGTAGGACTATTGCTACTGATACTACTACTATAACTACTATTACTACTATTACTACTACTGCTACTACAGCTCCTACTGCTATTACTAATACCACTATCGCTACAGCTGCTACTATTATAACTACTACCACTACTATTGCTCCTAGTAATACTACTACTATTACTACTACTACTACTAATACTACTACTGTTGTTGCCACTGCTGATGCTGCTATGAATACTACTACTACTGTTGATGCTACTGCTACTGCTACTTCTACTTCCACTACTACTGCTACAACTGCTGCTGCTGCTGCTACTATTACTACTACTACGACAACAACAACTGCGACTGCTACTAATATAGCCACTATAATTACTTCTACTACCACTATCGTCCTACTACTTCTACTACTGTTATTGTTATTGCTTTCACTGCTACTACTACTACTACTACTATTGCTACGACTACCACAACAACTACTGCTACTACTACAACTACTACTACTTCTCTAACTTCTCCTACTGCTGCTACTTCGATAGCTACTGCTACTACTACTGCTATAACTACTGTTACTGCTGCCTCAACTACTAAAACAACTACTACTGTTACTACTCCTACTACTTCGGCTACTGCTACTTCTTCTACTACTATGACTGCTTCTACTACAACTTATACTGCTCCAACTACTACTTCTACTGCTACTAGAACTCCCACTACTACTGCTACTATCACAATAACTGCTACTATTCCTAGTATTATGACTACTACTACCACAACTATTGCAGCTCTTGCTACTATGACTACTACCTCAACTGGAACTATTGATACTCCAACTACTACAACAACTACTACTACTGTTGTTACTCCTACGACTATAAATATTGCTTTAACTGCTACTACTACTCCAACTACTACTACTACATCTGCTGCTGCTAACACTATGACTTATGCTACTGCTTCTACTATGACTTTTGTTACTGCTTCTACTACTACTACATCTACTGCTTCTACAAGTACTACTTCCACTACTACTTCGGCTGCTACTACTGCTAATACTATTACGGTGACTACTACTAGTACTATTACTTCTTCAACTACTGCAACATGTGTTATAACTGCAACTTCTACTACAACTACAATAACTACTACTTAGACTTCAACTGTTGCTACTACTTCAACAACTGCATCTCCTATTACTACCACTGCTACTACTGCAGCTACTACCACTACTGCTACTACTACTACTGCTATTGTTGCTACTGCTACTACTGTTACTACAGATGCCACTATTACTACTGCTACAACTACAACTTCTGCTGCTACTACTACTACAACAGCTACTATTACAGCTGCTACTACTACTACTTATGCTACTACAACTACTACTACTGGTACTACTATGGCTACTACCACCACTACGACTGCTATTACTTTGACTACTGATACTATTGCTCCTACTACTAAAACTGCTACTTTTGCTACTACCTCAACTAGGACTACTACATGTTCTACTACTTCTGCTACTACTACCACTTTTGCTACTACTAGCACTACTACTACAACTGCGACTACTACAACTACTACTATTATGACAACTACTACTATTGTGGTGACTAATACTACCTCTACTACTACTGCAACTACTACTATTATAGCTACTACTACTATAGCTACTACTACTACTACAACAACAGTTACAACTATTACTACTATTACAATCACTATTACTACTGCCGCCACTACTACTACTATGACAACTGCTACGCTAATACTACTATTGTTGTTGAGGCTACCACTACTATTACTACAATTGCTGCTACTACTATTACTACTACAAAGACTGCTACTGCTACTAAAACTACTACAACAACAACAAAAACTACTACTACCACTACAACTACAACTACTACTTCTCCTACTACAACAACAACAACAACTACTACCACTACGACTACAACTACTACTTCTCCTACTACAAATACTACTATTACTACTGCTACTACTACTACCACTACAACTGCTATGACCACCACCACCACCACTACTACTACTACTACTACTACTTCAACTACTACTACTACTACTACTACTACTACTCCTACTATTGCTCCTACTCCTACTCTTACGCCTACTTTTGCTATTACTACTTCTACTCCTACTACCGCTACAACAAGTACTACTATTACTATTACTGCTGCTGTTGCTACTACCACTACAACTGCTATAACTACTACTACCACTACTACTACTACTACCACCGCCACCACCGCCACCACTACCACCACTACTACTTCTACAACTACTACTACACAAGCTACTGCTACTACACCGCTACTACAACTGCCACTACTAGTAGTACTACTACTCCTCCAACTATTACTATTACTACAACAACTACTACAACAACTACAACTATTGCGGTTGCTGCTGCTGCTACTACTATTACTCCTCCTACTACTACTACTTCTAGTACCACTATTGCTACTACTTCTATTACTACTATAGCTACTATTACTACTACTACTACAATAATAACTATTACTACAATTACAACAATAATAACTACTACTACTACTATTACTACTACAACTACAACTACTACTCCTACTCCGATTACTACTCCAACTTCTATTGCTACTACTACTACTATACTTCTACTACTACTACTACAATGACAACAACAACTACTAATACTACGACAACAATAGCTACTCCTCCTACTACTACTATTACTACTACTTCTACTACCACAACTGCTGCCACCACTACTACTCTGACTACTAGTACTACTACAACAGCTTCTACTCCTATTACTACTGCTACTATAACTACTATTACTACTCCTCCTCTCCTCCTCCTCCTCCTCCTCCTCCTCCTCCTCCTACTCCTTTGTCCACTACAATTACTTCTACAACTACTACTGCTACTACTATTACTACCCCTACCACCACCTCCACGACTACTACTACTACTACTACTCCTCGTTCCAACACTACTACTACTACTACTACTCTTTCCAATACTATTACTACCATTAATACCACTACTAATACTACTACTATTACTACAACTACTAGTACAGCTACTACTACAACTACTAGTACAACTACTACTATAACTACTAGTACTACTATTACTACAACAACAACAACTACTACAATTGATACTACCACAACTACCCCAACTTCTGCTACAACTACCACTGCAATACTACTTTTGACTACTACTGTTACTACTACTGCTACTACTTCTACTCTCACCCCAACTCCTACTCCTCCTCCTACTACTACAACTACCATTACTACTACTACTACAACTACCACTACTACTACAATAACTACTACTATTGCTACAATAGTTACTGCTACTACTAAAACAACAACAACTACTATCGTTGCTATTACTACTACTACTCCTACTACCACCACCACTGTTGCTAGTAATACTGCTATTACTACTACTATTACAACTACTACTATTACAACTACTACATGTACTACTACTACCACTACAGCAACAACTACTACTCCTATTGATGTTGCTGCTAACTTTGCTACTTCTACTATTGAAATTACTGCCACTATAGCTACTAGTATTACTATTGCAACAACTGCTATTTCTGCTACTGCTACAACTTCTACTTCCCATACTACTATTCCTACTGCTACTACTACTTCTACTACTACTACTACTGCAACAACTGCTATTTCTACTACTACTACAACTTCTACTTCCCATACTACTATTGCTACTACTACTACTACTTCTACTACTGCCACTACGATTACTGCTACTACTACTTCTGCTACAACAACTACAAGTGCTACTACTTTAGATGCTACTACTACTACTACTACTTCTACAACTGCTACAACTACTACTACTACTTCTACTACTACTATTGCAATGCCTACGACTACTACTGCTACAACTACAACTACTACTACAACTACTACTACTTCTACTACTACTATTGCTACTCCTCCAACTACTTTTACTAGTACTATTACTGCAACTACTTCTACCACTATTACTATACCTACTAGTATTACTACTTCTACTACTACAACTACTACTACTCCTACAATTACCACCACCACAACTACTACTACTGCTACAACTACTACAACTACTTCTACCACTATTACTATACCTACTAGTATTACTACTTCTACTACTGCAACTACCACTACTCCTATTATTACCACCACAACTACTACTACTGCTACAACTACTACAACTTCTATAACTACTACTATTGATGCACCTATTGCTTCAACTACTAGTACTATGACTACTATTGCTGCTGCTGCTGTGGCTCCTACACCTACTACTGCTATTACTTCCACTACTACTACTAGTAATCCTGCTATTGCTTTACTACTATAGCTTTTGCTACTAGTACTATGACTACTGCAGCTACTTCTAGCACTACTGCTACTATTACTACTAATATTACTACTACTACTACCTCTTCTGCCTATACTACTGCTCCCACCATTACTACCACTACTGCTACAACCACAACAACAACAACTACTATTACTATTACCACTTCTACTACTACTACTACTACTGCTACTACTACTTATACAACAACAACAACTACTGCTGCTACTACTACTGCTGCTACTGCTACTACTACCACGACTACTACTGCTACTAATACTACTACTACTGCTATCTATATTACTACTACTACTACTACTACTACTAATGGTAGCAGTAGTAGTAATAGTCATTGTAGAAGGGTAATAGTAGTTGCAATCAGAGTAGTGGTAGTAGTCATAGGAGTAGTAGTAGTTGTGGTAGTAATAGGAGGAGTAGTAGTTGGAGTAGGAGTAGTTGTACTGGTAGTAGCAAAAGTAGTAGTATTAGTAGTGGTAATAGTAGTCATTCTAAGAGTAGTAGTAATTCTAGTAGTAGCACTTGTAGTAGTAGTATTGTAGTAGTAGTAGTTGTTGTAGCTGCAGTAGTAGTTATAGTAGTACCAGCAGCAGGATTAGTTGTTGTCACAGTAGTAGAAGTAGAAGTAATAGTAGTAGTAGTAGTAGTCAAAGTAGTAGTTGTAGTTGTTGTTGTTGTGTTAGTAGTAGTAGTAGTATGAGTACCAGCGGCGGCAGTAGCAGTAGCAGCAGTAGCAACAGGAGCAGTAGTAGTAGTAGTAGTACGCTTTGTAGCAGTAGTAGTAGTTGTATAAGTAGTAGTAGTAGTAGTAGTAGTAGTAGTAGTAGTAGTAGTAGTAGTAGTAGTATTGGTAGCTGTAGTAGTAGTAGTAGTAGTGGTGGTAGTAGAAGTAGTTGCAGTAGCCATAGTAATCGTCATAGTAGAAGTATTAGTAGCATTAGCAGTAAGTGTAGCAGCAGTTGTAGCTATAGTAAATGGAGTAGCAACAGTAGCAAAAGTAATAGTAGAAGCAGCAATAGCAGTAGCAATAGTCGTAAAAGCAGTGGTTGTAGGAGAAGTTGTAGTAGTAGTTGTTGTTGTACTAGTAGTAGTAGGAGATGTTGTGGTAGTACTAGTAATAGTAGTAGGAGGAGTAGTAGTAGTAGTAGTAGGATTAGTTGGCGTAGTAGTCGTAGTAGTGGCAGGAGTAGTAGTAGTAGTAGTAGTAGCAAGAGTTGTTGTAGTAGTAGTAGTTGTTGTTGTAGTAGTAGCAGTACAAGTAGTAGCAGGAGGAGTAGTAGTAGTCATAGCTATAGTAGTAGTTGCAGAAGTAGTACTAGTAGTTGTAACAGTTGTATTAGTAGTAGTGGTAGTAGGAGTAGTAGATAGTAGTAGGAGTAGTTGTGGTAGTCATATTAGTAGTTGTATTCAGAGAATTTGTAGTAATGGTAGTAGTGGTGGTAATATTCGTAGTAGTAGGGTTGTAGTAGTTGCAATCAGAGTAGTGGTAGTAGTCATAGGAGTAGTAGTAGTATTGGTGGTAGTAGTAGTAGTAGTACTAGTACTAGTAGTATTAGTATTAGTAGTAGTAGTAGGAGGAGGAGGAGTAGTAGTAGCGGTAGTAACTGTAGTAGTACTATTAGTAGTGGTAATAGTTGTAGTTGTAGGAGTAGCAGTAATTCTAGTAGTAGTACTTGTAATAGTAGTGTTGTAGTAGTAGTCATAGTAGTAGCAGCAGTAGGATTAGTTGTTGTCGCAGTAGTAGAAGTAGAAGTAACAGTAGTAGTAGTTGTAGTAGTCATAGTAGTAGTAGCAATAGTAGTCCATTAGTAGTAATAGTAGTACGAGTACCAGGGGCAGCAGCTACAGCAGCAGCAGCAGTAGTAGTAGCTGTAGCAGTAGTGTAGTACCCTTCGTAGCAGTAGTAGCAATTGTAGAAGTAGTAGTAGTAGTTGTAGTAGTAGTAGTAGTAGTAGTAGTAGTAGGAGTAGTAGTAGTGGTTATGGCAATAGCAATAGTCGTAGTAGCAATAGCAGTAGTAGAAGTAGAAGTAGCTATAGCAGTAGCAGTAGTCCTAGTAGTAGTGGTTGTAGTAGAAGTTATAGTAGTAGTAGTAGTAGTACTAGTAGTATTAGGAGGCGTAGTGGCATTAGTAGCAATAGTAGTAGGAGTAGCAGCACTAGTAGTTGATGTAGTAGTAGTAGTAGTAGTAGTAGCAGTAGTAATAGTAGTATATGGAGTAGCAGTGGCAGCAGCGGTATTAGTAGTCGTGGCTGTAGCAGTAGCATTAGTAGTAGCAGTAGCAGTAGTAGTAGCAGTAGTAGCAATAGTAGTGGTATTAGTAATAGTAATAGTTGTATTAGTAGTAGCATTAGTAGTAGTAGTAGTTGTTGTTGTTGTTGTAGTTGCAGTTGTAGTACTAGTAGATGTGGTAGTAGTTATAGTAGAAGTAGTAGTTGTAGTAGTAATCATAGTAGTAGTAGTAGAAGGAGTAGTAGTAGTTATCGTCGTAGTAGTAGTGGTAGCTATAGTAGTAGCAGTGGAATAGTAGTTGTTGTTGTTGTAGTAGCAGCAATAGTAGTATTGGTATCAATAGTAGTAGTTCTAGTAGTAGCTGTAGTAGTAGTAGGATTAGTAGCTACAGTTGTAGTAGCAGTAGTAGCAGTTGCCGTAGTAGTGCTAGTAGTTGTCGTAGTGGTAGTAATCAAAGTAGTAGTAGTTTTAATAGTCTTAGTAGTAGTTGTAGCAGGAGTTGTAGTCGTCGTAGTAGTAGTAGTAGTACTAGTATTAGTAGTAGTAGCAGTAGTGGCAGTAGAAGTAGTAGTAGTAGTATTAATAGTAGTAGTAGTAGTACTAGTAGCAGTAATAGTAGTAGTGGGAGCAGTATTTGTAGTAGTTGTCGTAAAAGTAGTTGTAGTAGTAGTAATAGTAGTAATAGTTGTAGTAGTAGTAGTAATAGTAGTAACAATAGTATTAGTAGTAGTGGTAGTAGAAGTAGTAGAGTAGTAGTATGGGTAGTAGTAGTAGCAGTATTTGTTGTTGCGCTAGGATAATTTTTAGTAATTATAGTAGTAGTAGTAATAGTAGTAGTAGTAGGAGTAGTAGTAGTAGCTGTAGGAGTCGTGGTAGCAGTCATACGAGTAGTAGTAATATTAGTAGTAGTAATAGTAGTAGTAGGACTAGTAGTAGTTGAAGTAGGAGTTGTAGTAGTGATAGCAGCAGCAGTAGTATGATTACTAGTGGTAATACAAGTAGTTGTAGGAGTAGTAGTAATTCTAGTAGTAGTACTTGTAGTAGTAGTGTGGTAGTAGTTGCAATAGCAGTAGTAGTAGTCATAGTAATAGTAGTATTAGTAGTAGTAGTAGTAATTGTAGTAGTAGTAGTGGTCGTATTAGTAGTAGTACCATGGTACTAATAGTAGTAGTAGTAGTAATAATAGGAGCACTAGTAGTAGTATTGGTAGAAGTAGTAGTAGTAGTAGTAGGTGTAGTAGTAGTAGTAGTACCTACTACTGCTACTACTATGACAACAACAACAACTACTACTACTAGTACTACCCCTGCTACTACTACTACTATGATTACTACTACTACTACTTCTGATGCTACTACAACGACCACTACTACTGCTACAACTGCTATAGCTAATACCTCTACTACTGGTACAACCGCTATTACCAGCACCACTACTACTATTACTCTTATTATTATTACTACTACCACCACATCTACTACTGCTACTACTACTATTAGTACAACTACTTCTACTTCTGCTATTATTACTACAACTTCTACCTCTGCTACTACAGTTAGTACTCCTAGTACTACTAATACTACTGTGACTTTTACTACTACGACAACTGCTACAGCTACTACTACTACTACTACTATGAGTACTACTATTGCTATTGTTACTGCTACTACTATTGCTACAACTAGTCCTTTTACTACTAGTACTACTCCTACCACTGCTATTATTTCTACTCATACTATTACTAGTACTACTACTACTACCACCACCTCTACAACTACTACTGCTGCTACTATTACTACATTACTACTACAACGACTACTACTAACACTACTACTACTCTAACAACAACTACTACTACAACTATAACTACTCGTACCATGACTACTACAACTACTATGACTACCACTGCTACTACTGCTACTGCTACTACTAGTCCTATTACTACTACTTCTACTGCTACTCCTACTACCACTACTACTACTACTACTATTAGTACTGCAACTTCTGCTATGACTACTACTACTACTGCTACAACTGAAATAGCTGCTACTTTTACAAAGTACTACACCCACTAGTACTATAACTTAAACTACAATAAATATAGCCACTTTGGCTAATACTGCCACTACAACAGCTACCACAACTAGTATAACTACTACTATTGCTACTATTACTGATCCTATTACTACTATTACTATTACTGCTACTACTACTGCTGTTGCTGCTAATACAACAACTACTGCTACTGCTACTGAGACTACTACTACTAATACAACAACTATTGAGACTGCTACTACTACTATAGCCGCTGTTACTATTGCTATGAATACTTCTTATTAAACTACTACTACTACAATTGTTGTGACTACTATTACTACTTCTTCTACTGCTACCTCTGCTACTATTACTATGACTACTACTACTACTACTACTACTACTACTACTACTACTATTACTACTGCTACCCTTACTAATATTATTTATACTACTACTTAAACTACTACTACTACTACAACAAAAATAACTACTACTAGTATTGCTCCTCTTCCTTATCCTTCTCCCACTATTACTGCTGCTACTACTACTACTACTACTACTATTACGACGACAACAACTACTACTACTACCACCACTACTACTACTTCTACTACTACTGTTAGTACTACTACTGTAGTTACTTTAGCTACAACAATAAGAACAACTACTACTACTCTTGCTACTACTATTACTATGATTACGACTACTACTACTTCAATTGCTACTACTACAACAACTACTACTACTACTACTGCAACTGCTACAACCTTTACTACTACTACTACTACTACTACTACTACTAGTACACTACTACTACACCACTACTACAACTACTACTATTGCTACTACTACTACTCCTATTACTACTATTACTATGGCTACTACTACTACTACTACTACTACTACTACTATTACTACTACTATGGTTGCTGCTACTACTACTACTACTACTACTACTACTACTACTACTATAACTACTACTAGTAGTAGCTATAGCAGCATTAGTAGCAGTAGTTGTAGTAGTTGTAGTAGTTATTGTGGTGGTGTTAGTAATAGTAATAGTTGTAGTACCAGTAGTAGTAGTAGTTGTTGTTGTTGTTGTAGTTCAAGTTATAGTAGTAGTAGTAGTACTTGTAGTAGTTGTAGTAGTAGCAGTACTTGAGGTAGTAGTAATCATAGTAGTAGGAGGAGTTGCAGTAGGGGTAGTCATATTGGTAGTAGTAGCTATAGTATTTGTAGTAGTAGTAGTAGTAGTAGCAGTAGTTATTGCTGTAGTAGTACTAGTAGTAGTAGCAGTAGTATTGGAAGCAGCAATAGTAGTAGGTGCAGTAGTAGTAGTAGTAGAAGTAGTGTTAGTAGAGGTAGTAGTAGTACTAGTAGTATTAGTAGCAGCAGCAGTAGTAGTAGCAGTAGAAGCACTAGTAGTAGTAGTAGGAGTAGTAGTGGGTGTAGTAGTCGGAGTTGTAATAGGAATAAGAGTTGCAGTAGTAATAGTAGTAGTAATTATAGTACTAACAGTAGTAGTAGTATTAGTAGTAGTACTAGTGGTAGGAGTAGTAGTAAGTGTAGTGATAGGACTAGGAGAAGCAGTAGTAATAATACTAGTAATAGTAGTAGTAGCAATAGTAGGAGTAGTAGTAATAAAAGTAGTAGTAGTAGTAGTTGGAGCAGTAGTAGTAGTAGTGGGAGTAGTAGTAGGAATAGTAGCGAAAATAGTAGTAGCGGTAGTAGTAATAGTAGTAGTAGTTGTAGTTATAATAGTAGTAGTAGTAGTGGTAATAGTGGTAGTAATACTACTAGAAGTGGTAGAAGTAGTCGTAGTCACAGTAGTAATAGTAGTAGTAGGAGGAGGAGTAGTAGTAGTAATAGTAGTAGTTGTTGTAGTATTGGTAGTAGTAATAGTAGTAGTTGTAGTAATAGAAGTAGTACTAGAAGTAGTAGTCGTAGTAGTAGTGTAGTAGTAGTATCTATAGTAGTAGTTGTGGAGGTAGTAGTATTTCTAGCAGTAGCAGTCGTACTGGAAGTAGTAGTAGCAGTGGTAGTAGAAATTATAGTCATAGTAGTCTTAGTAGTAGTAGTCATTGCAGTAGCAGCATTAGTAGTTGTAGTAGTCATAGTAGTAACAATAGAAAGACTAGTAGAAGTTATTGTAGTAGTATAAGCAGTTTTAGCAGTAATAGTAGTAGTAGTAGTAGTAGTAGCAGCAGCAGCAGCAGCAATAGTAGTAGTAGTAGTTGAAGAGGGAGTAGGAGTAGCCACAGTAGCAGTAGTAGTTGTAGTAAAAGTAGTCATCATATTAGTAGTAGCACTGCTTGTGGTCATAGTAGTAGTCGTAGAAGTAGTAGGTGTTGTAGTAGTAGTAGTAGTAGAAGTAGTAGTAATAGTAGTAGTAGTAGTAGAAGTAGTAGTAGTAGTTGTTGTTGTTGTTGTTGGATTAGTTCTAAGCGTGGGAGTAGCAGTTGTAATAGCAGTTGTAATAGTAGTAGTAGGAGGAGGAGGAGGAGGAGTAGTAGTGTTAATAGTAGTCTTCGTAGTCATAGAAGTAGTCGTAGGTATAGTAATAGGAGTAGGCATAGCAGTATTAATAGTGGTTGCAATAGTAGTAGTATTTGCAGTAGGAGTTATAGTAGTAGGTGTAGTAGTTGCAGTAGTAGTAGTAGTAATCATACGGGTAGTAGTAGGACTAGCAGTAGAAGTAGTAGTAGTTGTAGTGGTAATAGTAGTAGAAGAAGTAGGAGTAGTAGTAGGAGTAATAGGAGTAGTAGTAGGAGTAGCAATATAACAATAATAGTAGTAAAAGTAGTAGTAGCAGTAGTGGTAAAGAAAATAATAGTTGTTGTAGTAGTATTGGTAGTAATGGTAGTAGTTGTAGTAGTAGTAATAGTAGTTATGGTAGTAGGTGTATTTATAGTAATAGTAGTAGTATGTAGTATTAGCTGTAATAGTAGTAGTAGTAGTAGTTGTTGTTGTAGAAATAATAGTAGTAGTACAAATAGTAGTAGTTGTAGTAGTAGTAATAGCAGTTGTAATAGCCGCAGCAGTAGTAGAAGTAGTTGGTGTTGTAGTAGTAGTAGTTGTACTTATAGTAGTAATAGTAGTAGTAGTAGTAGTAGTAGTAGTATTAGTAGGAACAATAGCTGTTGGAGTAGTAGTAGAAGCAGTAGGAGTAGTGGTAGGAGTAGGAGTACAAGCAGTAGCAGTAGTAGCAGAAAGAATAGTATTAGTAGTAGAAGTAGAAGTAGCAGTAGTAGTCGTAGTAGTAGTAGTTGCTGTAGTAGCAGTAGCAATAGTAGTAGGAGCAATAATGGTAGTCGTAGTAGAAGTAATAGTAGTAGTAGGAATAGTAGAAGTAGTAGTAGTACTAGTAGTAGTAGTTGTAGTAGTAGCAGTAGTAGTAGCAGTAGTAGTAGTAGTAATAACAATAGTTGTAGTTGTATTAATAGTAGCAGTAGTAACAGAAGTAGAACTATTAGTAATTGTAGTATTTGTAGTAGTTGTATTAGTAGTAGTAGTAGTATTAGAAGCAGCAGTAGTAGTAATAGTAGTAGAAGTAGTAGTAGTAGTACTAGTTGTTGCTGTTGTTGTAGCAGTAGTTGTAATAATAGTTGTATTAGTAGCAGTGATGGTGATAATAGTAGTTGTAGTAGTAGTTGTTGTTGTGGAAGTTGTAATAAAAGTGTTATTGGCAATAGTAATTCTACTACTAGTAGTAGCAGCATTAGTAGTAGCAGTAGTAGTAACAGGGGTTGTAGTAGTAGCACTGTCAGTAGCAGTAGTAGCAGCAGTAGTAGTAGTAGTAATAGTTGTACCAATTGTAGCAGTAGTAGCAGTAGCAATAGTAATAGTAGCCGTAATACTAGTTGTAGTGGCAACGGTAGCAGCAGTAGTAGTCATAGTAGTTGTAGTAGCAGTAGTGGTAGCAGTAATAGTAGCAGTAGCAGTAGTCATTGTAGTTGTAGTTGTTGTAGTAGTCGAAGTTGTAGTAGTAATAGTAACTGTAGCTGCAGTAGCATTAATAGTAGCAGAAGTAGTAGCAGTAGAATTAGTAGTTGTCGTAGTAGTAGTAGTAGCAGCAGTAGCAGTAGTAGTAGTAGCAGTAGAATCAATAATAGCAGTAGGATTTGTTGTTGTATTAGTAGTAGTACTAATAATAATAGTAGTAGCAGTAGTAGTAGTAGTATTAGTAGCAGTCATAGTATTGGTAGTAGAAGTAGTAGTAGTAGTAGTAGTAGTAGTAGTAGTAGTAGTAGTAGTAGTAGTAGTAGTAGTAGCAATAGTTGTAGTCGTTGTAGCAGTAGCGGTAGTATTAGTAATACTAGTAGTAGTAGAAGCAGTTATAATAGCAAATATAGTAGTAGTAGGAAAAAAGTAGTAGTAGCAATATTTGTAGCAGTAGTATTGGTAGTAGTAGTAGTAATAGTAGTTGAATTAGTAGTAGTAGCAGCTGTAGTAGCGGTAGTTGCATTAGTAGTAGCAATAGTAGTAGGAGTAGTAGGAGTAGTAGTTGTTGTTGTAGCAGTTACAGCAATATCAACAGTAGCTGAAGTAGTGATAGTAGTAGCAGTTGTTATAGGAGTAGCAGTAGCAGAATGAGTGGAAGTAATAGTAGTTAAAGCAGTGGTAGTATTAGTAGTAGTAGTTGTAGTAGTAGTAGCAGTAGTAGTAGCTGCATTAGAAGTTGTGGTAGTAGTAGTAGTAGCCGTAATAGTAGTTCTTGTATGAGAAGTAGTAGTAGTAACATTAGCTGTAGAAGTAGTAGCAATAGTAGTAGTCGTAGTAGCAGCTGTAACAGTAGCAGTAGTAGTAGTAGTAGAAGTAGTTGTAGTAGTAGTAGGAGCAGTAGCAGTTGTAGTAGTAGTAGAAGTAGTAGTAGTAGTAGTAGCAATTATTGTAGTTGTAACAGTAGTAGTAGTAGTAGTAGGAGAGGTAGTAGTTGTTGTTATTCTGGTAAAAGTCATAGTAGTAGTAGTAGTTTTAGTAGTTGTTATGGTAGTAGTAGTAGTAGTCTTAGTTGTAGCAGTTATAGTAGTAGTAGGAGCAGTAATAATAGTAGTAGTAGTAGTAATAGTAGTAGAAGCAATAGTAGCAGAAGTAGTAGTTTTACCAGTAGTAGTAGTCGAAGTTGTTGTACTACAGTAGTAGTTGCAGTAGCAGCAATAGCAATAGTAGAAGAAGAAGTAGTACTAATAGTAGTAGTAGTGGAAGGAGTAGCAGTAGTACCAGTGGTAGTAGCCGTGGTAGTTGTAGCAGAAGTAGCGAAAGTAGTAGTCATACTAGTAGTGAAAGCAATAGTAGTATAGTTACAGGAGTAGAAGTAGTAGTAGTAGTAGTAGTAGTAGTAGTAGCAGCAACAGTAGCAGCTGTAGTAGTTGCAGTAGTACTAGTAGTAGTAGTAGTCATTGTAGTAGTAAAAGTTGTAGTAATAGTAGTAGCAGTTGTTGTAGTAATAGCTATAGAAGTAGAAATAGAACTGGTAGTAGTAGTAGTAGTAGATGTAGTTGTTATTGTAGCACTAGTAGTAGTAGTAGTAATAGCAAAAGGAGTGGTGGTAGAAGTAGTAGTAGCAATAGCAGTAGTCGTAGTAATTGTAGCAGCAATAGTAGTAGTAGTAGTCGAAGTTGTAGTAGTTCGTATAGTAGTAGCAGCTGTAGTAGTAGAAGTAGAAGTAGTAGCAATTGTAGTTGCAATAGTAGTAGTATCAATAGCAGCAGTAGTAATAGTTATAGTAATAATAGTAGTAGTTGCAGCAATTGTAGAAGGAGTAGTTGCAGCAGCAACATTAGTGGCGATAGTAGTATTACTTGTAGTAGTTATAGCAATAGTAGCAACAGCAGTAGTAGCAGTAATAGGAGTTTCAGTAGTAGTAGAACTAGTTGTCGTAGCAGCAACAACATCAATACTAGTAGTAGTCGTACCAGCAGCATTAGAACCAGTTGTTGATGTATTGCTAGTGGTAATAGTAGTAGTAGTAATGGTAATTGTAGTAGAAGTAGTAGGAGTCATAGGAGAAGTAGTTCGAGTTGTGGCATTAGCAATAATAGAAGCAGTAGTAGTAAAAGTAGCAATAGTAGTAGTAGTAGTTGTTGTTGTAGTAGCAAAAGTAGTAGTAACAGAAGTAGCAGTAGTAGTAGTAGTAGCAGTAGCAGCAGCAGCTGTAGTATTAGTAGTAACTGCAGTAGCAATAACAACAGCTATAGCAGTAGTAGTAAATGTAGCAGCAGTAGCAGCAATTGTAGTAGCAGTAGTGGCAGTAGTAGTAGTAGTTGTTATAGCAGTAGCGAAAGTAGCAGTAATAGGAGTAGTAGTAGCAATAGTTGCTGCAAAATTAGTAGTAGTAGTGGAAGCAGCAGTAGTATTAGTAGTAATAGTAGTGGTAGTTGCAGCAGCAGCAACAGTAGTAGTACTAGTAGTAGTAGTAGTAATGGTAGCAGCAACAGTAGTTGTAGTAGTAGTACTAGCAGTAGTAATAGCAGTTGTTGAAGTAGTAGCAATAGCAATTGCAATAGTATTAGTAGTAGCAGAAGTAATAGTTGTTATTGTAGTGGTCATAACAGCAGCAGCAGCAGCAGCAGTATTATTATTAGTAGTAGTAGTAGAAATGGTTGTCGTTGTTGTAGTCTTACTAGAAGTTGTAGTTATTGTTGTAGTGGTAGTAGGCCTAGTAATACTGGTAGTAGTAGTAGCGGTAATAGTGGTAGTAGTAGTAGTAGCAGTTGTTGTTGTAGCAGTGGTGGAAGTAGCAGTAGTAGTGGTAATAGAAGTAGCAGTGTAGAAGCAGTAGTCATATTGGCTATAGTCGCAGTAGCAATAGTAGTAGTTGTAGAAGAAGTACTAGTAGTTGTAGTAGTAGATGTAGTAGAAGTAGTGGTAGTTGTTGCAATAGTAGTAATAGTAGTAGTAGTAGTTGGAGGAGGAGTGGTAGGAGTGGCAGCAGTAGAAACAGTAGCAGCAGTAGTAGCAATAGTTGTTATAGTATAAGGGGGAGGAGAAGGTGGAGGAGTAGTAGTAGTAGTAGTACTGGTAGTAGTAGTTGTAGGAGTAGTAGAAGTAGTAGTACTAGTAGAAGTATTAGTAGTAGTACTACTACTACAAGTAGTAGAAGTTGTAGCAGCAGTAGCATAAGTAGAAGTAGCAGCAGCAGTAGTTGTAGTAGTGGTAGTAGTAACAACAGTTGTACCCATAGTAGTGGTAGTAGTGGTAGTTGTAGATGGAGTAGTAGCAGTAGCAATCGTAGTAGTGGTAGTAGTAGCAACGTAGCAATGTAGAAGTAGTGGCAGTCATTACTGTAGTAGCAGTAGTGGCTGTAGTAGTCGGAGTAGAAGCAGCAGTAGTAGCAGTAGTAGTAGAAGTAGCAATAGTAATAAACGTTGTAGTAGCAGTAGTAGTAATAGTAGGAGAAGTAGTAGTAGGAGTAGCATAAGTAGTAACAGTAGCTATAGTTGTATGAGAATAAGTTGAAATAGTAGTAGAAGTAGTAGCATTAGTAGTAGTAGCTATACTAGTAGTAGTAGTAGTTATGGTAGTTGTAGTAGTAGCAATAGTAATAGCAGTAGTAGTCGTAGTACTAGTACTAGCTGTAGCAGTAGTAGTCGCAATAGTCGCAGTAGTTGTTGTTGTTCTTGTAGGAGAAGTACTAGTAGTAGTTGTTGTTGTAGTTTTTGGAGAAGTAGTAGTAGTAGTAATAGTAGTTGTAGAAGTAGTACTATTAGCGCAGTAGTAGTCGTAGTAGGATTAGTAGTAGTAATAGTAATCGTAGTAGTAGTAGTAGTAGTAGTAGTAGTAGTAGTAGCAGTAGCAGTAGTAGCAATAGAAGCAGTAGTAGAAGAAGTAGCAGCAATAGTAGTAGTAGGAGAAGTAGTAGTTGTTGTTATTATTGGAGGAGTTGTAGTGGTAGTAGTAGTAGTAGTAGCAGTAGTAGCAATAGTAGTAGTGGTAGTAGAAGTAGCAGTTGTAGTAATAGTATTAGTTGTTGTAGTATTAGTACTAGTAGTGATAGTAGCAGCAGCAGTAGTAATAGTAGTAGTACAAGTAATAGTAATAGTAGAAACAGTAGTAGTAGTAATAGTTGTAGTAACAATTGTAGTAGTAGAAGTAGCGGTAGTAATAGCAGTTGTAGTTGTAGTAGTAGTAGTAGTAGCAGTTCCAATAATAGTAGTAGTAGCTGTAGCACTAGCAGTAGTAGTAGTAGTAGCAGTAGTAGTAAGAGCAGTAGAAATAGCGGTAATAGCAGCAGCAGTTGTAGTAGTAGTATTGGTAGAAGTAGAAATAATAGTAATAGTAGTAGTAGCAGTAGTAGTACTAGAAGTAATAGTGGTAAGAATAGGTGTAGTAGTAGTAGTAGTTGTAGCAGCAACAACAACAGTAGTAGTAGTAATAGTACATTAGCAGCGATAGTAGTAGAAAAAGTACAAGTTGTAGCAGTAGTAGTAGCAGCAGCATTAGTGGTAGCAGCAGTTGTAGCAGCAGTAGAAGTAGTAGTAGTTGCCATAGTAGTTCTACTAGTACTAGCAGTAGTAGAGCAATAGTAGCAATAGCACTAGTAGTAGTTGTAGGAGATGTAGTAGCAGTAGTAGTAGTTGTTGTAGTAGTAGAAGTAGCAGCAGCAGCAGCAGTAGTAGTTGTTGTTGTTGTAGTAGTAGTAGTAGTAGTTGTTGTTGTTGTTGTAGTAGTAGTAGTAGTAGTAGTAGCAGCAGAAGTAGAAGTACCACTAGTGGTAGTAGGAGAAGTAGTAGTGGCAGTAAAAGTTGTTGTTATTGTAGGCGAAGTTGTTGTAGTATTATAATTAGCAGCAGTAGTAATAGTAGTAGCAGTAGTAATAATAGTAGTAGTTGTTGTTGTAGTAGCAATAGTAGTAATAATAGTGGTAGAAGTAGAAGTAGTAGCAGAAATAGTACTAATGAAATACTAGTGGTAGCAATAATAGTAGTAATAATAGTAGTAGCAGTAGTTGTAATAGTAGTAGTAGTGCTAGTAGTTGGACTTGTACTAAGACTAGTAGTTGTAGTAGTAGTAGAAGTAGTAGCAGGAGCAGTAGTAGTAGTAATAGTAGTTGCAGTAGAAGTCGTAGTAGTAGTAATAGTAATTGATGTAGTAGTAGTAGTAGTAGCTGTAGTAGTAGTAGTAGTAGTTGCAGTAGCAGTAGTAGTTGTAGCAATAGTAGTAGTAATAGTAAGTGTACTAGTTGTAATAGCAATTGTGGTAGTAGTATTAATTCGCAGCAATAGTAGTCGCAGTAGTAGCAATAGTAGTTGTTCTAGTAGTAGTAGTAATAGCAATAGTAGTTGCAATAGTAGTAGTAGTATTGGTAGCAGTGTCATAAGTAGCTGTAGTAGTAGTAGTAGTACCAGTAGCAATAGTAGTAGCAGTAGTGCTAGTTGTAATAGGAGTACTCATAGCAAATGTAGTTGTAGCAGTGGTAGTATTAGTAGTAGTAGCAGCAGTAGTACTAGTAATAGTCATAGTAGTAGTGGTATTCTTGGTTGTAACAAAACTAGTAGAAGTGGTTGTAGTAGTAGTAGAAGTGGTAGTAGTAGAAGTCGCAGCAGTAGTAGCAATAGAAACAGTAGTCGTAATTGAAGCAGTAGCAAAAATATTAGTGTTAGTAGTAGTAGTGGTAGGAGTAGTCGAAGTTGTAGTAGCAGCGGTAGTAGTCGTAGGTGCAATAGTTGCAGCAGTAGCAGTAGTAGCAGTGGTTGTAGTAGGAGAAGCAGCACTAGAAGTAGCAGTAATACTACTAGTAGTAGTAGTAATAGTAGCAGCGGTAGCAGTAGTAGTAGCAATAATATTAGTACGAGTATTAGTTGTAGCAGAAGATGTAGTACTAATAGTAGTAGTTGTATTAGTACAACTAGCAGTAGTAGCAGTAGCAATAGTAGTAGCAGTAATATTTGTAGAAGTAGTAGTAGAATTAGTAATAGAAGTCATAGTAGACCTAGTCGTAGTAGTAGTAGGTGTAGTAGTAGTAGCAGTAGCCATAATAGTAGTACAAGTAGTAGTAGAAGCAGCAGCAGTAGCAGTGTTAGTAGTAGTATGAGAAGTGGTAGTTCTAGTGGTAGCAATAGTAGTAGAAGTAGTAGTAGTTTTAGCAGTAATAGCAGTAGCTGCAATTTTAGTAGTAGCAGTACAAGCAGCATCAGTAGCAGTACTAGTAGTAGTCGCAGTCGTAGCAGTAGTAATATTAGTAGTAGTAGAAGTGGTAGTAATAGTAGTTGTAATAGTAGTTTTAGTAGCAGCTACTATAGCAGCAATAGTAGCAGCAGCAGTAGTGGCAGTGGTAGCAGTAGTAGCAGTAGTAGCAGTAGTAGTGGCAGTGGTAGTAGTAGTAGCAATCGTAGTATTAGTAGCAGTAGTTGTAGTCGAAGTAGTAGTAGTAGTTAGTAGTAGCAGAAGTAGTAGTAGTAGTAGTAGTAGGAGTAGTAGTTCTAGTAGGTGTAATAGTAGTAGTAGTAGTAGTAGTAGTAGTAGTAGTAGCAGCAGTAGTAATAGTAGTAGTTGTTGTTGTTGTAGCAGCAATAAGAGTAGTAGAAGTAGCAGCAGCACTCGTAGCACTTGTAGTGGCAATAATAGTTCCAGCATTAGTAATAGTAGCAGTAGCAGTAGAAGCATTAGCAACGACAATAACAATAGTAGTTGAAATAATAGCAGTGATATTAATTATAATAGTAGTAATCATTATAGTACTATTTGTAATATTAGTAGTTGTGGTAGGTGTAGTAGTAGTAGTAGTAGCAGTAGTAATAGTAGTAGTAGGAGCAGAAGTAGTAGGAGGAGGAGTAGTAGGAGAAGTAGTAGTAGAAGTAGAAGTAGTAGTAGTAGTAGCTATTGTAGTATGAGAAGTGGTTGGAGTAGTAGCAGCAGCAGCGTAGTAGCAGCAGTAGTAGCAGTTGTAGTAGTAGTAGCAGCAGCAGCAGCAGCAGCAGCAGCAGTAGTAGTAGTAGTAGTAGTAGTAGTAGTAGTACTGGTAGTAGTAGTAGTAGTAGTAGTAGCAGCAGCAGCAGCAGTTGCAGTAGCAGTAGTTGTTGTTGTTGTTGTAGGGGATGTAGCAATAGTGGTAGTTGTTGTAGTTGTAGGAGAAGTAGTAGTACTAGTTGTAGTAGTTGTAGTAGCTGTAGCAGTCGTTATAGTAGTAGTAGTAGTTGTTGTTGTTGTTGTAGTAGTAGTAGTATTAGTAGTTGATGCGGTAGAAGTAGTAGTAGTAGTAGTTATTGTTGTAGTAGTAGTTCTTGTTGTAACAGCGGTGGCAGTAGTAGCTGCAACAGTAGTGGTTGTTGTAGTTGTAGTAGTAGTAGTAGTAGTAGTACTAGTAGTAGTATGAGAACTAGTTGGGGTAGCAGTAGTAGTAGTTGTAGTAGTAGTAGCAGTAGTTCCTGAAGCAGTGGTTGTACTAGGAGGAGTAGCAGCAGTAGCAGCTGTTGTAGTAGCAGCAGCAGCAGCAATAGTAGTTGTGGTTGTAGGAGGAGGAGGAGTAGTAGTAGCAGAAGTAGTAGCCCTAGCAAAAGTTGTAGTAGTAGTAGGAGTAGTAGTCGACGTAGCAATAGTAGTTGTAATAGTAGTTGTTGTTGTTGTAGCAGTAGCAGTAGTAGCTATAGTAGCAACAATAGTAGTAGTTAGAGTAGCAGTAATTGTTGTAGTAGCAGGAGCATTGGTAATAGTAGTAGTAGCGTAATTGTACTAGTTGTTGTTGTAGTATTAGTAGCAGCAGTAGTAGTTGCCGCAGTCATAGTAGTGGGAGTGGTAGTAGCCGTTGTAGCAGCAGTAGTAGTAGTAGTAGTAGCAATCGTAGTAATTATAATAGTAGCAATCGCAATAGTTGTAGTAGTAGTAATAGTAATAGTGGTAGTCGTAGTAGTAGTAGTTGTAGTAGTTATAGTAGTAGTAATAAGCGTCATTGCAGTACCAGTAGCTGCATTAGTTGTAGTAAAAGCAGTGGCAGTAGTAGTAGTAGCAGTAGCAGTTGTTGTAGTATCAACTGTTGCAATAGCCATTGTAGCAGTAATAGTAGCTATAATAGTGGTAGCAGTAGCTGTTGTAGTAGTAGTAGTTGTTGTTGTTGTTGTCATAGTAGTAGCAGTAATAGCAGTAGTAGTAGAGCTGCAATAGAAGATGTAATAGTTGTAGTAGTAGCAGAAATTGTACTAGTAGCAGAAGAGCAGTATTAGTAGTAGTGGTAGTCATGGTAGGAGTGGTTGTAGTAGCAAAAGTAGAGGATGTAGTAGCAGCAGTAGTCATAGCTATCGTAGTTTTAGTAGCAGCAGCAATAACAGTAGTAGTACTATGACTAGTAGCGGTTGTAATAGTACTAGTAATAGTGGTAATTGTTGTTATTGTTGTTGCAGTAGTAGTAGGTGTAGTAGATAGTAGTAGTAGAAGTAGTGGTAGCAGTAGCAGTAGTAGTAGTAATCCTTACTGTACCAGTTGTGTTGGTAGTAGTAGTAGTAGCAGTCGTAGTAGTAGTAGTAAAAGTGGTAGCAGCAGCAGTAGTAATAGCAGTAGTACTAGTAGCAGTAGTAGTGGATATAATCGCATTAGTCTCATTAGTAACAGTAGTAGTGATAGTAGTCGAAGTAATGGTAGTAGTAGTATTAACTATAGTAGTAGTCGTTGTAGTCACAGTAGTAGAAGTAGTAGTAGTTGTTGTTGTTGTTGTTGTTGTAGTTGTAGTAGTAGTAGTAGCAACAGCAGCACGAGTAGAAGTAGTAGTAGTAGTAATAATAGCAGTAGTAGTAGTAGTAGTAGGAAAAATGGAGCAGTAGTAGAAGCAATAGTCACAGTACCAGTAGTAGTATTAGTAGTAGCGATGGTGCTAGCAATATTAGTTGTAGCAATAGTAGTAGTACTAGTCGTAGCAGCAGCAACAGTAGTAGTAGTAATAATAGCAGTAGTTGTAGTAGTAGTAGTTGTTGTCGTTGTTGTTGTTCTTATTATTGTAGTAGTAGTAGTAGTAGTAGCAGTTGAAGCAATAATAGTAGTAGTAGTATTAGTTGCAATAGTAGTAGTAGTAGAAGTAATAGTAGTAGTACTAGTTGTAGTAGTAGCAATAGCAATAGTAGTAACAATAGTAGTAGCAGTAGTAGAAGCAATAGTAGCTGCAGTAGGAGTTACGGTGGTAATAGTAGTAGTTGTTGTAGAAGTAGTAGCAGCAGGAGTAGTAGTAGTGACAATATAAGTAGCTATAGTAGTAATAGTTGTAGTTGTAGTAGTAGTAGTCGTTGTAGCCATTATAGCAGTGTAGTCGTACTAGTGGTACTGGTAGCAGAAGTAGTAACTGTAGTTGGAGTAGTGGTAGTTATAGTACTAGCAGTAGTAGCAGCAGTAGTAGTAGCAACAGTAGTAGCAACCGTAGTAGTCACAGTAGTAGTAGCAGTAGTAGCATTAGTCATAGTAGTAGTAATGGTAGTAGTTGTTGTTGTAACGATCGTAGTAGTCGTAGTCATAGTAGTAGTATTTTTAGTAGCAGTAGTAGTTGTCGCAACAGTAGTAGTAGTAGGAGTAGTAGTAGTAGTAATATTAGTAGTAGCAGAAGCAGTAGTATCAGTAGTAGGACTAGTAGGAGCAGCAGTAGCCATAGCAACAGTAGTAGTAGCAATAGAAGTAGTAATAGTAGTAATAGTCGTAGCAGCAGTAGCAATTGTAGTTGTAGCTGTAGTAGGTGTAGTAGTAGTATTAGAAATAGTTGTGCTAGTAGTAGTAGTTGTTGTTGTAGTAGCAGTAGTAGTTGTAGTAGTAGTAGTAGTAGAGCAACAGTAGAAGCAATAGAAGTTGTAGTAGTAGTAGAGCTGTGGTAGCCGTAGTGGTAGTCACAGTAGTAGCTGTTGTAATAGTAGTAGTAGAAGATGTAGTAATAGCTATAGTAGTAGTTGTAGTAGCAACTGCAGTTGTAGTAGTATCAGTACTTGGAGTAGTAGTAGTAGTAATAGTAGTTGTGTAGTGGTAGTTTTTATTGTTGCTCCTGCAGTAGTTGATGTAGTTATTGTAGTTATTGTAGTAGTAGCGGAAGTGGTTGTAGCAGTTGTGGTTGTAGTAGTAGTTATAGTAGTAGTAGTAGTAGTAGTAGCAGCAGTCGCAACAATCGTAACAGAAGTAGTAGTAGTAGCAGAAGCGGATGCAATAGTAGTAGTTGTTGTAGTAGTAGGTGTTGTAGCTGTGGTAATAGCAGTAATTGTGTTGGTAGTAGTAATAGTAGCAACAGTAGTAGTAGTAGTTGTTGTTGTTACACTAGTTGTGTTGGTAGTAGCAGTAGTAGCAGTCGCAATAGTAGTACTAATAGTAATAGTAGTTGTAGTCATAGTCGTAGTAGTAGTAGTTGTTATTGTTGTTACGCTAGTTGTGTTGGTAGTAGCAGTAGTAGCAGTCGCAACAGTAGTACTAATAGTAATAGTAGTTGTAGTCGTAGTAGTAGCACTTGTAGTTGTTGTAGTAGTTGTGGTAGCAGTAGTAGTAGTGGTTGTTGTAGAAGCAATAGTACCCATAGTAGTAGAAGTTGTAGAAGTAGTTGAACTAGCGGAAGTAGCAGCAATAGATCTAGCAGCAGCTGTAGTAGTGGCAATGGTAGTGGTTGTAGAAGTAGTAGTATTAATAGTAACAGAAGTAGTAGTAGTAGTTTTAATAGAGCTGCTAGTAATTGTAGTAGTAGTAGTAGCAGCCGTAGTAATTGCATTAGTAGTAGCAATAGTAGTAGCAGTAGCAGTAGCCGTAGTAGCAGCAGAAGGAGAAGCAGCAGTAGTAGCGGTAGAAGTAGTAATAGTAGTAGCAGTAGTAGTACTAGTTGTAGGAGTAGGAGTAGTAGTGGGAGCAGTAGTAGTATTAGGAGTAGGAGTAGTTGTAGGAGTAGTAGTAGTAGTAATAGAAGGAGTAGTAGTACTAGGAGTAGCAATAGGAGTAGTAGTAGCAGTAGTAGGAGTAGGAGTTGTAGTAGGATTAGCAGTAGTAGGAGTAGTAGTAGGAGGAGGAGTAGGAGTAACAGTAGGAGTGTGTGTAGCAGCAGTAGTAGTAGGAGTAAGATAAAGTGTAGTTGTCAGAGCGGCAGTTACAGTAGTAGTACTAGGAGTAGTAGTAGTAGATGGAGGAGGAGATGTAGTAGAAGTATTGGGACTAGGGGTAGGAGTTATAGTAGGACTAGTAATAGTTGGCGTGGTGGGAGCAGTAGTTGCAGCAACAGTAGTATTAGTAACAATTGTAGTTGTTGTTGTTGTAGTAGTTGTACTCATAAGTGTAGTAGTAGTCAGAGTAGAAGTAGGAGTAGGAGTAGCAATAGGAGTTGGAGTAGAAGTAGTATTAGTAGTAGTAGCAGCAGTAGAAGGAGTAGTAGTAGTGACAGTTGTACAAGTAGTAGTATTAGTAGTAGTACCAGCAGTAGAAGTAGTAGTAATAGCAGTTGTACTAGTAGTAGAATTAGTAGTGGTAGGAGTAGTTGTTGTTGTAGTAGTAGTAATAATTATAGTTGTAGAAGTTGTAATATTGCTCCTAGTATTAGTAGTAGTAGTAGTGGGAGTAGGAGTAGTAGTTTTAGTAGCAGTAGTAGTATTAGTAGTTGTAGTAGTACTATCGCAACTGTCGCTACTATTCCTACTACTACGGCTACTAATACTGTTGCGGCTATTTCTGCTGCTACTACTATTACTGCCACTACTACTATTACTACTGCTACTACTGCTACTAGCATCACAATTAGTACAAGAATGATAACTACTACTATTACTGCTACTGCTACTACTACTACTACTAGCACAACTACTACTATTACCACTGCTACTAAACCTACTACTACAACTACTACAATTGCTTTTGCTTCCACTACTACTACTACTGCTACTACTACTACAACAACTACTATTAATACTACTACTACTACAACAACAACTACTACAACAAGAACTACTACAACCACTACTATTACTACGATAACTACAATAACTACTTCATGTAGTATAGGAGAAACAACAGAAACTACCGCTACACTACTACTATTAGTACAACTACTACTCCAAGTACTACTACTACTACTATTACTTCTCTTACTACTACAACTACGGTTACTACTACTATAGCTACTGCTACTGCTACTACTACATCTACTACTACTACTACAACAACAACTCCTACTACGACCACTACTACTACTACCACTGCTCTACGGCTGCTAGTACTACTTCAACTACTACTACAACTACTACTACTTCTATTGCTGCTCGACTACTACTACTACTATGGCTACTACTGCTATTACTACAACAACTACTACTACTAAAACTACGACTACTCCTACTGTAGCTACTACTACTGCCACTCATGCTACAACTACTACTAATACTACTAATATTATACATACTAGTATTCCTACTGCTACTGTTGCTACTATTGCTACTACTGCTTCCACTACTACTACTCTACTGCTACGGCTACCACAACTATTACTACTACTACTACTATTACTACTACGACTACTACTTCTATTACTACTGTGACTACTAATACTATTACAACAACTACTAATGTTTTTACTATTATTATACCTACTAATATTGCTACTACTACTACTAGTGCTACTACCCGTACTACTACTACTACTACTACTACAACAACAAATACTACCACTACTCCTACTACTACTATTACTACTACTACTATTACTAATACTACTACTGCTACTGCTACTACTTCTACTGCTGCTACTTCTACTACTACAACAACTACTACTTCTACTATTGCGACTACTACTATTGCTACAGCTGCTGCTACTACTACTACTACTAACACTACTACTACAGTTTCTACTTCTGCTACAACTACTATTGGTACTACTACTACTACTACTACTACTACTACTGTAACAACAACTATAGCTAATACTACTACTTTTCCAACAATAACTACAACTATTACTACTATTGCTACTTATACTATCACTACCGCTACTACTGCTGCTACTACTACTACTGGTACTACTGCTACTACTACTACTATTACCACCACAAGTACTACTATTGCTATTATTGCTTTTACTACTACTTCTACTACTTCGCCTATTACTACTACTGCCGCTACTACAACTACTACAATTTCTATTACTAGTGCTATTGCTACTACTCCAACTAGTACTACTACTACTGCTGCTACTACTGCTACTATTGACAGTAATACTACTGCTACTATTACTCTTTCTACTGCTACTACTACTATTACAATAACCACAACAACTACTACTACTATTACTATAATTATTACTACTTCTACTACTACTATTATTACGACCGCTTCTGTTACTGCTACTACTAGTACTATTACAAATGTTACTATTACTGCTGCTTGCACCAACATAATTATGGATACTATACTGCTACTACGACTATTGCTACAGCTACTACTCTGGTTCTCCAACTAGTACTACTACTGCTATTATTATGACTACTACTACTTCTACTGTGGCTACTGCTGCTGGAACTACAACTACTACTACTACTACTGTGCTTCTCATACTACTACTATGACTACTCCGACCACTACAACTACTGTGATTACAGCCACTACTAGTGCTACTACTACTGTTACAGCTACTATTACTTTTACTACTATTGTTATGAACTATTGATACTGCCAACATAACTAGTACAACAACGAATACTACCTCTACTACTACTACTACTACTACAACAACAACAACAACTACTACTACTCTAATTACTACTACTACTAGCAACAACAACAGCCACTATTGCTACAACTACCACAACTACAACTACTACATCTACTGGTGTAGTAACAACAACAACAATTACCACTTCTACAATTACTATTACTACTACTACTACTCATAGTACTACTACTACTACTACTTCTACTACTACTACTACACCTACTACAACAAATACTACTACTACTACAACAGCTCCGATGGCAACTACCACTACTACGACTACGACTCTACTACTACTAGTACTACTTTTATTACTACTACAACTGCTACTGCTTCTACTAGTACTTTGCTGCTGCTACTATTACTGCTACTACTCCTACTTCTACTATAACAACTACTACTACTACAACTACTACTAGTACACTTACGACAACAACAAGTACTACTACTATACCAAGTACTATTGCTACTGCTACTAGTGTTGTTGCTACTACTACTATAGCTCCTCCTCCTCCTCCTCCTACTACTACTACAACTGCTTTTGCTACCACTACTATAGCTACCACTATCACTACTACTACTACCACTATTGCGGCTGCTGCTACTGCTACTACCACCACTGCTTTTGCTACTAATAATGCTACTACTCCTGCTACTACTGCTCCTATTCTTACTACTACTACAGCTACTACTACAATTGCTACTACTACTACTTCTTCTGCTACAATGGCTACTTTTGCTACCACTACTAGAACTACTACTACTACTAATACTGCTACTAATATAATAACAACAACAACAACTTCTACTACTACCACTACAACTACTGCTCCTGCTACTACAACAACTACTACTATTGCTACTACAACTACTACTATTACTGCTACCACAACAACTACTGCTTCAACAATAACAACTACTACTGCTCCTACTACTACTACTACTACTTTTGTTACAGCTACTACTACTACTACTACAACTGCTGCTACTACTACAACTTCTAATTCTGTTGTTATTACTACTACTACTACTAATATTACTACTGCTACTAATAGTACTTCTTCTGCAACTACTTCTACTACTACGACTACAACTAGTACTACTACCTCGCCTTCAACTACAACTACTACCACTACTAATGTTGGTGCTACAACCACTACTACTACAACTACTACTAGTACTACTACAACTACTGCTTGTAGAACAACTGCTACTACAGCTACTACTACAACTGCTATTGCTACTCTAGCTACTTCTCATACTCTTACTACTACAGCTATGCCTACTACTACAATTCCTACTACTACTACTTCTGCTACTACTACAAATAGTGTTACTACTACTACTACTGCTGCTGCTGCTACTACTGCTACTGATACTACAACTAGTACTACTACTATAACTAGTCCTACTGCTGCTGCTACTCGTACTGCTTCAACTACAACTACTACTACTCTGTCTACTACTACTAATACTACTGCTCTTGTTGTAACTACTATTACTACTACTGCCACTGCTGTTGCTACAGCAGCTAGTACCACTACTACTACCACTACTGCTACTGCTACTACTACTACTACTACTACTACTACTACTACTACTACTACTACTACTACTACTACTACTACTACTACTACTACTACTACTACTACTACTACTATTACTACTACTATAACATTTGCGGCTACTGCTATTACTACTACTACTACGATTACTACTACTTCTACTGCTGCTACTACAGCTACTACTAATGTTGCTACTGCTACCACTACTAGTACTACTCCTACTACTAATAATGTTGTTGCTGCTCCTACAACAACACCTGCTACTACTACTATTACTACTTCTATTGCTACTACTTCTACAACTACTAGTAGTTGGAGAAGTCGAGTGGTAGTAGTAGCAATAGTAGTAGTAGTAGCTATATAGTAGAAGTAGTAGTAGTTGTTGTGGTGGTGGTAGCAATAGTAGTAATAGTAGTATTAGTAGTAGTAGTAGGAGTAGGAGATGAAGAGTAGTAGCAATGTCAAAAGTAGTAGTAGCAAAAGTAGTTATAGTAGTAGTACAAGTTGTAGTACTGGTAGCTATAGCAGTAGTTATAGCAGTAGTGGTAATAGTAGAAATAGCAGTACTAGTAGGAGAAGTAGAAGAAGTAGTAGTAGCAGTTGTAGTAGTGGTAGAAGTGGTTATAGTACTAATAGTACTAGACATAGCCATAGTAGCTACAATCATAGTAGTAGTAGTAATAGTAATAACAGTAGTAGTAGTTGTTGTAGTTGTGGAAGTAGTAGTAGTAGTAGTGTAGCAATACAACTAGTAGTAGGAGGGGATGTTGTATTAGTAGTAGTAGTACTAATAGGAGTAGTAGTAGTAGTAGCAGAAGGGACATTAGTAGCAGTACTAGCAGTAGTGGTAGTAATAGTAGTAGTGGTAGCAGTAGCATCATCAATAGTGGCAGTAGTAGCAGTAGCAGTAGTAGTAGTAGCAGCAGAGATGGCAGTAGTAGCTGGAGTGGTAGTAGTAGCAATTGTAGTAGGAGTAGCTACAGTAGTAGTAGTAGCGGTAAGAGTAGTAGTTATCGTAGTAGTTGAAGTAGTAGTAGTAATAGCTATAGTAGAAGTAGCAACAACTGTAATAGTAGTACTAGCAATAGTAGTAGCAGAAGTTGTAGTATTATTAGAAGCAGTTGCAGTAGTGCTAGTCGTAATAGTAGTAGAAGTAGCATTAGTAGCAGTAGTAGTAGTTATCATAGTAGTGGTAGTAGTGTTAGTAGTGCTAGTGAGAGTTCTAGTGGTACGAGATGTAGTAGTAGAAGCAGTAGTAGTAGTAGAATTAGAAGTAGTTGTAGTTAGAGTAGTAGTCGAACTAGTTGTTGTAGTAGAAGTAGCAGTAGTTGTAGCAGTAGCAGTAGTCACAGTAAAAGTTGTATTAGTAGTTGTTGTTGTAATCGTAGTCATAGTTATAGCTGCAGAAGTGGTAGTAGTAGAAGTAGATGTAGTGGCAGCAGCAATTGTAGTAGTAGAAGTAGCAGTAGTAGTAGTAGTAGTAGAAGTAGAAGTAGTATTAGTAGTTGTAGTAGTAGTAGAAGTAGAAGTAGTAGTTAGTAGTAATAGTAGCAGTAGTAGTAGTAGTAGTAGTAGTAGTAGTAGTAGTAGTAGTAGTAGTAGTAATTGTTGTTGTTGTTGTTATTTTTGTTGTTGTCGTTGTTGTAGCAGATGTAGTAGTCATGGCAACTATAGAAGTAATAGGAGTAGTAGTTGTAGTAGTTGTAATTATAGTAACATTAACAGCAACTGTAGTAGCTACAGTAGTAGTAGTAGTACTATGGTAGTTATGGTGGTGGTGGTGGTAGTAGTAGAAGTAGCAGCAGCAGTAGGAGCAGTAGTAGTAGTACTAGGAGTAGCAGTAGTAATAGTAGTCCAAGAAGTAGTAGTTGTAGCAGTATCAATAGTAGTAGTGCAGGTTGTAGTAGTAGTAGCAGTGGGAGTAGTAGTAGTTGTAGTTGAAACTGCAGTAGTTATGGTAGCAACAGTAGTGGTAGCTGGAGCAGTAGTAGAAGTAGTAATAGTTGGTGTAGTAATTTTAGCAGTAGTAGTAGGATTACCATTTACATTAACAGTTTAAAAAGTAGTAGTAGTAGCAATAGTAGTAGGAGTATCATTAGTAAAAATAATAGTAGTAGCAGTAGTAGCAGGAGCTGTAGTAGTACTAGCAGCAGTAGAAGAAGTAGAAATATTAGCAATAGTAGTAGTTATAGTAGAAGAAGTAGTATTTGTGGTAGGAGGAGTAATTGTCGTAGCAACAGCAGTAGTAGAAGTAGTAGTAGTTGTTGTAGTAGCAGTTGTAGTAGTGGTAGCAGTAGTAGTACCAGTAGCAGTAGTTATTGTAGTAGTTGTAGTAGGGGCAGTAGCAGTAGTAGTAGTAGCAGTAGTAGCAATCATTCGAGTAGTATTAGCGGAAAGAGTAGCAGTAGTAGTAGTAGATGTAGTCAGACTAGTAGGAGTGGTACCAGTAATAGTCGTAGTAGTAGTGGTAGTGGTAGTGGTATTAGTTCTTCTTGTTGTTGTTGTAGCAGTAGTAATAGTAGTAGTAGTAGCAGTAATAGTGGAAGCCACTGTAGCACTTTTCGTAGTAGTTGTAGTAGTTGTCGTAGTAGTAGTTTGAATAGTTGCAGTAGCAATAGTAGCAATAGTAGCAATAGTAGTAACTGTAACAGTAGTTGTAGTTGTAGTAGTAGTAGTTCTAGTTGTTGGGGTAGTAGTAGTAGCTGTTGTAGCAGTTATAGTGGTTGCTGTAGTCACAGTGGTGTTGGTAGCAGTGATAGCAGTTGCAGTTGTAGTGGTAGAAGATATAGCAGTACCCTTAGTTGTAGTTCTAGTACCAGAAGCAGTAATAGTAATAGTAGTAGTAGTAGCAACAGTAGTAGTAGTAGTAGTAGTAGTAGTAGCAGAAGTAGTAGTTGCAATTATACTAGCAGCAGTAGTAGTAGTAGTAATTGGAGTAGTAGTACAAGCTGTAGCAGTAGTAGAAGTAGTAATAGTAGTAGTTGTAGCAACAGCAGCAGCTGTAGTTATCGTAGTAGTAATAGTAGCAGTCAGAGTCGTGCTAGTAGAAGTTGTTATAGTTGCAGTAGTAGTAGTAGTTCTTGTAGTAGTTGTAGTAGTAGCAGCAATAGTAGCACTAATAGTAGTACTAGAAGTAGTAGCAGAAGTAGTAGCTGTATGAGTAGTAGCAGTAGTACCAGGAGTTGTAGCAGCAGCAATAGCAGCAGCAGCAGTAGTAGTAGTAATAGTTGCAGTAATAGTAGTACTAGCAGTCGAAATAATAGTAGTAGTAGTTACAGGCCTAGTATTGCTAGCAGTAGTAGCCATAGTGGTAGTAGTAGTAGTCGTAGTTATCATAGCAGAAGTAGTAATAGTAGTAGCAGTAGTAATAGTTGTAGTAGTAGTTATAGTAATAATAATAGTTGCAGTCCTAGTAGTAGCCGTAGTCTTAGTTGAAGTCGTAGTAGTAATAGTTATGGTGGTGGGAGAAGTATTAGTAGTAGTAGCAATAGTAGTGGAAGAAACAGTAGTAGTAGTAGTAGTAGCAGCAATCGTTATGGTAGTAGGAGTAGCAGTAGCAATAGTAGTAGTAGTAGCAGTAGCAGAGATATTAGTAGCAGCAGCAGCAGTAGTAGTAGTAGCAGTAATAGTTGCAGCAGTTGTAGCAGCACTAGTAGTCTTAGTAGTGGTAGTATTAGTAGCAGTAACAAACCGTAGTAGCAGTAGTTGTAGTAGTATCAGTCGTAGCTATAGTAGCATTAGTAGTAGTAGCAGTAGTAGTAATAGTGGAAGCAGCGTAGTAGTAGCTGCAGTAGTCGAAGCCGCATTAGCAATAGTAGGAGTCGCAGTAGTAGTAGCAGTAGCTATATTAGTCTGACAAGTAGTTGGAGTAGCAGTAGCAGTAGCAGTTGTAGTAGAAGTAATAGAAGCTGTAGTAGTTGTAGTAGTAGTTGTGGTAGTGGCAGTAGTAGGAGTAGTAGCGGTAGTAGTAGCAGTAGTAGGGGCAATAGTAGTACGTGTAGGAGTAGTAGAAGTAGTAGTACTAATAGTAGTATTAGTAGTAGTAGCAGTAGCAGTAGTTGTGGTAGCAGTAGTAGTTGTTGTTGTTGTAGAACCAGTGGTAGCCGTAGCAGTAGTTGTTGTAGAAGTAGTAGAAGTGGGGGAAGTAGTAGTAATAGTTATGGCAGCAGTAGCAGCTATAGCAATGATAGTAGTGGTAGAAGGGGTAGTAGTATTAGTACTTGTAGTAGTATAAGTAGTAACAAAAGTAATGCTTGCAATAGTAGTAGTCACGGTAGTGATTGTAGTAGTAGTAGAGTAGTTGTAGGAGCAGCAGCAGCATTAATAGTACTAGGTATAGTACTTGTAGTAGTAGTAGCAGTAATAGTAGTAGCAATAGTACTAGCAGTAATAGTTGTTGTAGTAGTAGTTGTAGCCCTAGTGGAAGTTGCAACTGTAGTAGTAGTAGTAGTCGTTGCAGTAGTAATAGCAATAGCAATAGGAGTAGCAGCAGCGGTAGTAGTACTAGTAGCAGTAGTAGTTGATATAGCAGCAGCCGCATTAGTTGTAGTAGAACTAGTAGTAGTACTAGTAGTAACAATAGTAACAGTATCAGTAGTTGTAGCAGTAGCAGTACTACAAGTAGTAGTGGCAATAATAATAGTAGTAGTAGTGGTAGGAGTAGTAGTAGTTGTAGCAGCAGTAGTGTCAGTAGTAATAGTAATAGTAGTAGTAATAGTAGTAGTCACAGTAGAATTTGTAGTAGCAGTAGTAGAACTAGTAGTAGTAGTAATAGTTGTAGCAGAAGTGACAGCAGTAGTAGTCGTAGTAGTGGTAGTAATAGCAGCAGTTGTAGCCGTAGTAATAGTTGTAGTATTAGTAGCAGTTGTCACTGTAGTAGTCATAGTAGTAGCGGCAGAAGTAGCAGTAATAGTAGCGGAAGGAGTAGTAGTAATAGTAGTAGTATACGCAGCAGTAGCAGCAGTAGTAGTAACAATAGTAATAAACATTGTACTAGCAGTAGCAGTAGTAATAAGTGAAGAAGTAGTAGTAGTAGCAGTAGATGTAGCAGTAGCTGTAGTAGTCAGAAAAGTAGTTAGAGTAGCAGCAGCAGCAGTAGCAGCAGTAGTAGTAGCAGTAGTAGTAGTTGTGGTAGTCGTAGTGGTAGCAGTAGTAGTATTAATGGCAGTACTTGTATTTGTTGTAGTAGTAGTAGTAGTTACAGGAGTAGCAGTAGTATTAGTAGTAGTAGGAGTGGTACCAATAGTAGTAGTAGTTTATGCAGCAATAGTAGTAGTAGTAGTACTAGCAGTAGGAGTAGTAGTAGCTGCAACTGTAGTAGTGGTTGTCATAGTAGTAGCAAGAGCACTAGTAGTAGTAGTTGCAGCAGCGGTAGTTGCATTAGTAGTAGTAGTAGTAGCAACAGCAGCAATCATAATAGTAGTAGCAGCAGCAGTAGTAGTAACAATAATAATAGTAGTAGTAGTAGTAGTAGTACCACCATTAGTAGCAGTAGCAGCAGTGGTAGTAGTAGTAGTGGCAGCTATATTAATAGTGGTAGGAGTTGTATAGTTGCTGTAGCAGTAGTGTCTAGACTAATACTAGTAGTATTAGTAATAGTAGTAGTAGTAGAAGTATTAGTAGAAGTAGTTGTAGTTGTAGTAGTAGTATTAGTAGTAGTTGTTGCAGAAGTTGTAGCAGCACTAGCGGAAGTAGTAGTAGTGGTAGTGGTAGTTATAGTTGTGATAGTAGTCACAGCAGTAGCAGCCATAGTAACTGTAGTAGTTGTAGCAGTAGTCGTAGCTATAGTAGTAGCAGTGATAGTAGAAGTAGCTGTAGTAGTAGCAGTGTCTGAAGAAGCAGAAGTAGCAGTAGTAATAATAGTAATAGTAGCAGTTGTAATTGTAGTAGGAGAGGCCATAGTAGTAGTCGCAGTAGAAGTGGCAGTAGTTGTAGTAGTAAGAGAAGTAGTTAGAGTGACAGTAGCAGCAGCAACAGTAATAGTACTAGCAGTAGTTGCGAAAGTAGTAGTTGTGGTAGCGGTAGTAGTAGTAGTAGTAGTACTTTTGTAGTTGTAGTACTACCTATAGGAGCAGTAGTTGTAGCAGTAGTAGCAGTAGCAATAGTAATCGTTTTAGGAGTAGTAGTAGTTGTTGTTGTTGTTATAGTTGTAGGAGAATTAGTAGTAGTTTTAGCAGTAGAAGTAATTGTAGAAGTAGTACTATTAGTAGCAGAAGTAGTAATATTAGTAGTAGTGGTGGTGGTGGTGATGGTAGTAGTAGTAGTAATAGTAGTAGTAGTATCAGTAGCAGTAGCAGTAGAAGTAGTAGTCGTAGTAGAACCAACAGTAGTAGTAATAGTAGTAGTAGAAGAATCAACAACAATAGTACTAGCAGCAGTAGTAGTAGAAGTAGTAGTAGGAGGAGAAGTAGCAGTAGCAGTAGCAGTAGCAGTAGCTGTGGTAGTATGAGAAGTAGTTAGAGTATCAATAATAGTAGTAGTTGTAGTAGTAGTAGCAGTAGTAGCAGTAGTAATACTTGTGGTAGTAGTAGTAGTAGCAATAGTAGCAGTAGTAGCAGCAGCAGCAGCAGCAGTAGTTGTAGTTGTTATTATAATACTAGCAGTAGCAGTAGCTGTAGTAGTAGTAGCAGTAGCAATGGAAGTAGTTGTAGGAGATGTAGCAGTAGTGGTAGTTGTTGTAGTTATAGGATAAGTAGCAGTAGTCATAGTAGTTGTTACCGCAGAAGTAGTTGTAGAAGTTGTACTATTAGTAGCAATAATAGTAATAGTAGTAGTTGTTGTTGTTGTTGTTGTTGTTGTTGTAGTAGTAGTAGCAGTAGTAAAAGCTGTAGTAGCAGTCGTGGCATTAGTAGCAATAATAGCAGTATTAGTAGTTGCAGTTGGAGCAATAACAGTAGCAGTAGTAGTGGTGGTAGTAGTAGTTGAAGTAGTACTAGGTTTAGCAGTTGTAACAGTAGTGGTAGTAGTTATAATATTAGTAGTGGTAATAGCTGTGGTAGTAGCAGTAGTTCAAGTAGTAGTGGTAGTAGAAGCTGTTGTACAAGCAGTAGTAGTTGTAGTAGTAGTAGTATTAGCAGTACTAGTAACAACAGTAGTGTTAGTAGTAGCTGTAGTTATAGCAACAGTAGCAACGGTAGTGGCAATAGTCTTAGCGGTAGCTATAGTAGTAGTAGTAATAGTATTAGTAGTATAAGTAGTAGTAGTAGTAGTAGTAATTGTAGTAGTAGTAGCAAAAGCAGCAGCAAAAAAAGTAGCAGTTAGTAGTAGTTGTGATAGTAGCAGTTGTAGTAGGAGAACTAATAGCAGTAGTAGCAACAATAGTAGTAGCATTTGCAGTAGCAGCAGCAGCATCTAAGTAGTAGTAGTACTAGTACTTCTACGTCTACTACTACTGCTGCTGCTAGCAATACTAGTACTACTCCCACTTCTACTATTACTAATACTACAAGTAATATTACTACTACCACTACCCCAACTATTACTACTACTGTAACAACTACTACTACTGCCACAACTACTACTACAACTACTACTAATAATACTACAACTACTAAAACAACTACTACTAATTCTACTAGTACAAATGCTACTACTACTACTTCTACTACTACTCCTACTAATAATATTACAAGTAGTACAACTGCTACTACTACTATCAATACTACTTCTACTCTAACACTAACTGCTGCTACTACTCCTACTCTTACTCTTACTACTACTACACCTACTAGTATTACTACTACTACGACAACAATTACAACTGTTACTACTCCTCCTCCTGCTACAACAAATCTTGCTGCAACTACAGCTACCACTACTCCAATTGTTACTACTCCTGCTACAATTCCTACTCCTACTCCCACAACTACTACAACATCTTCTCCTACTACTAGCACTACTACTTTTACTCCAACTCCTACTACTGCTCCTCCTACTACTACTACTCTACTCCTGCTGCTCCTCCTCCTCCTACTACTCCTCCTCCTCCTACTACTACTATTGCTACTACTACTACTCCTCCTACTACTACTACTACTTCTACTCCAACAACTACTACTACTACTACTATGACTACCTATACTATTACTACTTCTACTACTCCTACTCCTACTTCTTCTACTACTACAACAACAACTACTATAACTACTATTACTGCTACTAGTACTACAACAACAACTACTACTACTACTTCTACTACTTCTTTTGCTGCTGTTGCTACTATAACAACAACTACTACTACTGCCACTACAACTATGACTATTACTGCTACTACTACTACTAATACCACTACTACTACCGATATCACTGCTGCTACTACCATTGCTACAACTATGGCTACCACTTGTACAAACACTGCTACTCCTGTAGCTACTTGTGCAACTACTGCTACTGCTACAATAACTACTATTACTACTTACTACTAATACTGCTACTTCTACTACTACAACTATGACTACTACTACTATGGCTATTACTACAACTGCTGCTACTACTACTACTACCGCTATAACTAAGCCAACTACAACTACTACTACAACAACTACTACAATTATACTACTGTTTCTACTTCTGTTGTTGCTACTACTAGTACTGCAACTACTACAACTACTAATACCACGACTGTTGCTACTACTTAAAGTACTACTTCTACTAGATCTGCTACTACTACTAAAACTACTATTATTACTATTACCATTACTACAGCTGCTGCTACAGCTACTACTACTACTACTACAACTTCTACCACTACTACAGCTACAACAAAAACAACAACTACTACTACTTGTACAACTACTACTACACTAATAACAATCCTACTACACCTAATGCTACTACTACTACAAGTATTCCTTCTACTACTACTGCTACTTCAACTACGCCTACTACTATTGCTTCTCTTACAACTACTATTACTAAAGAAACAATGATTACTACTACTGCTACCATTAATATTATTGGTCTACTACTACTTATACAACTTCTACTACTACTATAACTACTACTACTACTTCTACAACTACTGCTGCTACTGCTACTTTGCTACTACTGCTACTATTACTTCTACTACTACTGCTACTAGTTCTCCTTCTACTACTATTGTTCCTTCTACTACTACTACTACTACTGTTACTACTACTACTACCGCTACTAATACAGCTACTACTACTATTGCTACTCCTACTAATACTACTTCTCCTACTACTACTACTTTTGCAACTACTTTTGCAACTACTATTGCTACTACTAGTACTATTACTATTACTACTACTACTATTACTCCTACTACTGCTACATTTACTACTACTGCTATTGCTGCTGTTGCTACTACTACTACTACTACTTTTTCTACTAACTATTGCTAGTACTACTACTACTATCGCTGCTACTACTGCTACTACTGTTACCACTACTACTACAGCAACTGCTACTGCTATCACCACAGCTGCTACTACAGCTACTACTACTACTTCTATTACGACTACTAGTATTACTACTGATACTACTACTACTACATGGACTACTACCACTACTTCTACTGCACATTCAGGTAATACTACAACTACAACTACAACAAGTTCTCCTACTGCTACTACTCGTACTACTACTTCTACTACTACTACTAATGCTACTACTACTGCTACTAGTACTACTACTACTACTACTATTGCAACGACAGCTACTACTGCCACCACAACTGCTACTACTGCCACCACAACTGCTATTACTGCAACTACTACTACAATTGTTGTTGCGACTGCTACTACTACTACTGCTGCTAGTACTACTACTAATACTATAACTACTACTACTCCTACTACTACTGCTACTAGTACTACTGTTGTTGCTACTACAACTAGTGTGGCTGCAACTCCTCAACATCTAGTAGTACGACCATTATTGCAACTACAACTACTACTGCTACTGTTGCTACTACTACCACTACTACGACTGCAACTACTACAACAATTACTATTACTATTACTACTGCGACTAGAATTGTAGTTGCTGCAACCACTGCTTCTAATTGTGCTACTACTAAAACACCAACCACTGCTACTACCACTACTGTTACTGCTACTACTGCTGCTACTACTACTACCGCATCTATTGCAACAACTAGCACTACCACAACTACTATTACTACTATTACTACTTATACTACTACTACTACTACTACTACTACTACTACTATTACTACTGCTACAACTGCTGCTAGTGCAACTACTACTAGTACTACTACTGCTACAATAACTACTACCACCATAATGACAACAACAACAACAACAACTACTACTACTAGTACTACTACTATTGCAACTACTGCTACTACGACTACATCTGCTACGGTTGCAACTACTACCACTACAACTCCTACTACCACTGCTACAACTACTGCTATTGCGACTACTAGTACTACTATGACAACTGCTACTACTGCTACTACTACTGCTACTATTACTACCACTAGTAGTAAAGCTACTAGTACTACTATTACTACTACTACTACTACCACTATTACTACAGCTACTACTACACCTACTACTACTACGACTACTACTACTTCCACTCCTACTCCTACTACTACTCTTGCTACTACTACTTCTACTGCCACTATAACTACTACTACTACCGTCATAACTGTTGCTACTGCTAGTATAACTACAACAACAACAACAACAACTACTACTACTACTACTTCTACTACTATTATTACTACTACTGTTGCTACTACGACTACTACTACTACTATAATAAGAATTACTACTACTTCTACAACTACGACTACTACTATTCTTATTCCTACTCCTACAACTGCAACTACTACAACTATTAATACTACTATTAATACTTCTGCTACTACTACTACTACTCCTCCTCCTCCTCCTCCTCCTCCTACTACTACTACTACTAGTACTCCTACTCCTACTCAAATAGCTACTCCTTCTACTACTACTACTACTACCACTACGACTATTGCTACTGCTACTACCCCAACTACTACTACTACTACTACCACTACTATAACTACTACAACAACAGCTACTGCTATTACTACTACCACTACTCCTACTACTACTACTTCTACTACTATGATAACTACTATTCCTACTCCTACTCCTATGACCACTATCACTTATACTCCTACTGCTACTACTGCTACTACTACTACTACTACTATTGCTACAACTACTCCAACTCCAACTCCTACTACTAGTAGTACTACTAATGCAACTTTAAACACAATAACTACTACTAATACTACTACTATTACTACAACTACTAACCCTAATATTACTGCTACTACAAGTCCTACACCTACTACTGCTGTTACAACCACTTCCACAACTGCTACTACTACTGCTACTACTCATACAGCTATTGCTGCTGCTATTCCACTACTACCCCAATTACTATGACTACTATTACTACTACTACAGCTACTACTGGTACTACTGTTACAACCACTTCCACAACAACTACTACTACAAATATTCCTGTGCCTACTCCTACTACTACAACTACAACTACTCCAACTCTGACTACTACTACTACTACTACTTCTTCTTCTTCTTTTTCTTCTACTACTTCTACTACTACTAGTGCTGGCGCTAGTACTACTACTACAACTTTGACTCCTATAGCTACTGCTAGTACTTGTACAACTAAAGTAACGACTACTACTACCACTACTACTGCTACAGCAGCTACTCTTGCTGTGGCTGCTACTACTACAACTATTACTACTAATACTATTCTTACTGCTACTACTACTTGTACTACTGCTACTACTCCTAACACGCTTAATACCACTACTACTGCTACTGTTGTAGCCTATTTCCAAGACTACGTGCGGCGATTACTACTTTTGCTACTGCTATTACTACTGCTACCGCTTCTACTGTTGCTACTACTACTATTACTACTACAAAAACAAATATTAGTACTACTACTACCACAATTATTAATACAACTACAACTCCTACTACTACCACTACTCTACTACTACTACTACTACTACTACTACTACTACTACTACTACTACTACTACTACAATGACTAAACCTACTACTACTATCGCTACTGCTACAGCTGCTACTACTGCAACTACTACCATAACTACTATTACTACTACTCCTTCTCCTCCAACTACTACAACAATTCCAACTAGCACTACTACTACTACTACAACAACAACTACTACTACAACGGCCACTACTAATCCTGCATTACTACCTACGACGACTACTAAACGAATACTACTACTACACTACTACTACTACTGACTACTACTACTATTATACTACTACTACTAATATTATCACTACTACTAGCTACGACTACGGCTGCTACTACTAGTACTACTACTACTACTACTACTACTACTACTACTACTACTACTACTACTACTACTACTACTACTACAACAATAACTACTACTAATACGACCACTGATACTAAGAAGACTACTTCTGCTACTACTATCGCTACCACCACCACCACCATGACTACTACTACTACTACTACTACTGCTGCTGCTGCTGCTGCTGCTGCTGCTGCTGCTCCTACTCCAACTACTATTCCTGGTACTACTACTACTACTAGCACTACAACAACTGCTGTAGCAGAAGTAGTAATAGTAGTAGTAGTAGAAGTAGTAGAAGCAGTGGTAGTAGCTGTAGAAGTAGCAGTAGTACTAATAGTAGTGGTACTAGTAGTAGTAGTAGTAGTAGGATTAGCCATACTAGTAGTAGTCGTAGTAGTAGTAGTAGTAGAAGTAGTAGTAAAAGTAGTAATAGTAGTAGTAGTCATAGTTGTCGTAGTAGTACTAGCAGCAGCAACAACAGTAGTACAAGTAGTAGTAGTAGTCGTAATCGTAGTTGTCGTAGTAGTACCAGTAGCAGCAATAATAGTAGTAGTTTTAGTAGTTGTAGGAGTAGCAGTAGTGGTAGTAGTAGAAGAAATAGGTGCAGTAGTAGTAGTAGGAACACCAATAGGAGTAGTATTAGCAATAGTAGTAGTAATAGTATTTGAAGTAGTAATTGTAGTAGTTGTAATTGCACTAGTAGTAGTAGGAGTTGTAGTAGGATTAGTAGTAGTAGCAGTAGTTCTACTAGTAGGGGTCGGAGTAGTAGTAGTTATAGACGCTGTAGTAGTAGTAGAAGAAGAAGAAGTTTCTATAGTAGTAACCGTAGTAGTAGTATTGGTAGTAGTTGTTGTAGTAGAAGTAGTATCAGTAACAGTAGTACTAGTAATAGTAGTTGGAGTAGTAGTAGCTACAAGTGTAGAAGTAGTAGTAGCAGTTGTTGTTATTATTGTTGTTGTAGAAATAGAAGTAGTAGTAGTAATAGTTGTTGTAGTAGAAGTAGGAATATTGCGAGTTAGTAGTAATTATAGTAGTTGTAGTAGTTGTTGTTGTTGTTGTATTAGTTTGAGTAGGAATTGGAGTTGAAGTCATATTAGCAGTAGTATAAGTAGTACTACTTGTAGTAGTAGCACCAGTCACTGTGGTAGAAGGAGGAGCAATAGTAGTTGTAGTAGTAGTTGTAGTGGTATTAGTAGTTGAAGTAGTGGAAGTTGCAGTAGTAGTCGCAATAGTAGTTGTAGTATTAGTAGCTGTAGGTGTAGTAGCACTAGTAGTAGTAGTAGTAATAGTAGTAGTAGTAGTAATTGTAGTAGTAGTAATAGTAGTAGTAGTAGTAATTGTAGTAGTAATAGTAGTTACTGTTGTTGTTGTAGTAGTAGTTGTTATTGCAGTATTAGTAGTACTACTAGTAGTAGTAGGAGAAGTAGCCGTAAATGTAGTAATAGTAATAGTAGTAGGAGTAGTATTAGTAGTAGGAGTTGTAATAGTAGTAGTAGTATTTGTAGTAGTAGGAGTAGTTGTAAAAGTAGTAGTTATAATTATAGTGGTAGCAGTAGTAGAAGTCATATATGTAGTAGTAGTTGTTGCTGTTGTAGAAGTAGGAGTTGAAGCTATAGAAGTTGTAGATGTAATAGTAGTAGGAGGAGGAGGAGGAGGAGTAGTAGTAGTAATAGTAGTAGTAGTAGCAGCAGTAGCAATAATAGTAATAACAGCAATAGTTATAATAGTAGCAGAAGTAATAGTACTAGAAGTAGTAGATATTGAGTAGCAGAAGTAGCAGTAGTAGAAGTACTAGTAGTAATGGGAGTTGTAGTAGCAGTAGTAGAAGTAGTTGTTGTAGTTGTTGTAGTAGTAGTAGTTCTTGCAGTAGTAGTTGTAGTACTAGTAGGTGTAGTAGTAGTCATAGTAAGAGTAGGAGTAGGAGTAGTAGTAGGAGTTGGAGTAGAAATTGTATTAGTAGTAGTAGCAGTAGTATAAGGAATAGTAGTAGTAGCGGTTGTAGTAGAAGTATTAGTAGTAATAATAGCAGTAGAAGTAGTAGTAGTCGCAGTTGTACTATTAGTAGAATTAGTAATAGTTGTTTTAGTTGTGGTAGTATTATTAGTAGTAGTAGGAGTAGTTGTTGTTATAGTAGTAGCAATAGTTGTCGTCGTAGTAGTAGTAATATTACTCATAGTATTAGTAGTAGCAGTAGTGGGAGTAGTTGTAGAAGTACTATCGCTACTATCGCTACTATTCCAACTACTGCTGCTGCTACTACTGCAGCGGCTACTACTGCTACAACTACTGCGACTACTACTACTACCACCAACACAACTAGTCCAAGAATGACTACTACTACTACTACTACTGCTACTGCTACTACTACTACCACCACAACTACTGCAATTACCATTACTACTAAACCTACTACTACAACTGCTGCTACTATTGCTTCTGCTTCTACTACTACTACTACTACTACAACAACTATTGCTACTACTATTGCAACTACTACTATAACTACTACTACAACTACAACAACTACAACCACTACTACTACTACAACACCTACTTCAACTATTTAAGGTGCAACAACATAAATTGCTACTACACTACTACTATGACTATTACTACTATTACTTCTCTTACTACTACAACTACTGCAACTACTACTACACCTACTACTACTACTACTACTACATCTTCTATTGCTACTACTACAACTGCTCATACTGTGACCACCACTACTGCTACCACTACTATACTACTACTAGTACTACTTTTACTACTACTACAACTACTTCTAGTACAACAACTACTAAAACTGCTACTACTCCCATTGCGGCTACGACTACTACTACTAATTCTACCAATATGAGACCTACTACTATTCCTACTACTACCACTCCAACCACAACTGCTAATACTGCTACGAAGGCTACTACTACTGTTACTACTGCTAATACTGCTACTACCATTACTACTGTGACTGCTACTACTACTATCGCCACTGCTACTGCTGCAACAAAAACTACTAGTACTAATGATGCTACTACTATACCAACTAATATTGCAACTACTACTGCTAATGCTACTACCACTACTACTACTGCTAATACTACTGATATTACTGCTTCTACTACTACAACTATGACTATAACTTCTATTACTATACTACTACTGCTGCTACTATTACTACCGCAACTACTACTGGTAATACCACCACTACTATTACTACTACTACTACTGTGACTACTATTGTTGCTACTGCTGGTACAACTACTACTGCAACAACAACAACTACTACTACTACTACTACTACTACTACTACTACCTCCACCACCACCAATACTCCTACTATAGCTACAACTTATGCTACAACTACTACTGCTACTACTGCTACTACTACTACCACTACTATAACTACAACTATAACTACTTTTACTGTGACTACTGCTATTACTACTACATCTACTTATACTGTCACTATTGCTATTACTACTACCATAGCTACAACTGCTGCTACTACTACTGCTACTACTGCTACTGCTACTACTATTATCACCATAGCTACTACTTCTGCTACTATTGATTCTACTACTACTTCTACTGCAGTGCCTACTACTACTACTGCTGCTGCTACTACTACTACTATAATTGCTACTACTAGTGCTATTGCTACTACTACAACTAGAACTACTACTATTACTGCTACTACTGCTACTATTGCCATTGATACAACTACTATTATTATTGCTGCTACTGCTCCTACTACTACTACTACTACTACAATAGCAACAACAACAACTACTACAACTACAATTGCTACTGCTACTACTACTATTATTACTACTACCACTTCCATTACTCCTACTGCTACTACTAGTACTACTACTCCAACTACTTCTACCACTGCTGCTGCTGCTACTGCTGCTTGGACCACCACAATTAGTAATACTATACTACTTCTTTGACTATTGCTTTTACCACTACTTCTAATACTGCTACTACTGCTGCAGCTACTACTACTACTGCTGCTATTATTACGACTACCACTACTTCTAATACTGCTACTATTGCTGCAGCTACTACTAGTACTACTACTACTACGGTGCCTCTCATACTACTACTATGACTACAGCTCCTACTACTGCAATAAATACTCTGCTACTGTTACTGCTATGACTACTGCTACTATCGCTACTTCTTCTACAACTGCGACTACTGTGATTATAGCACTACGAGTGCTACTACTAGTGCTGTTGCTATAGCTACTGCGGTTGCTGCTATTACTTTTACAACTATTGTTGTAACTGCTAGTGCTGATCCTACCAACACAACTATTACAACAACAAATACTACTACTACTACTACTATAACTACTGCTACTACTAGAACTACAAAAACCACTACTGCTACTACTATAATAACTACGACAACTACTTCTACTACTGCAGCAATAATGACAACATCTACCACTTCTACTAGTACTATTAGTACTACTACTACTCATAGTACTACCACTACTACCACTGCTACTACAACTACTACAACTACTGCTACTACTACTACTACATCTCCTCCTCCTACTACTACTACTACTACTCCTACTGTGACTACCACTACTACTACTACTGGTCCACTACTACCAGTACTACTTTTGCTACTACTACAACCACTACTACTTCTACTACTACTCTTTTGCTACTACTATTGCTGCAAATACTGCTATTACTACAAAAACTACTACTACTACTAGAACTACTACTAGTACTACTACTACAATAACAAGTACTACTACTATAACCACTACTATTGCTACTGCTACAGCTATTGCTGCTCCTACTACTGTAGCTACTACTACTACTACTACTACTACTACTACTACTACTATAACCACTATTTCTCCACTACTATAGCTACCACTATTACTACTACTATTGCTACTACCGCTACTGCTATAGCCACTATTGCCACTACTACTACTGCTACTTCTACTACAACTGCCACTACTTTTGCAACTACTAATGCTGCTACAGCTACAGCTACTACTCTTGTTACTACTACTACTACTACTACTATCACGACTATTGCTATTACTACTACTGTTGCTGCTATTGCTACTACGATTGATATGATTACTACTACTATTGCTACAATGGCTACTTTTGTGACCACTACTACGATAGCCGCTCCTACTCGTACTTCTATTAATATTACAAAAATAACAACAACAACAACTACTACTACAACTCCTACGGCTCCCGCTACTACTACTATTGCTACCACAACTAACACTATTGTTGCTACTAAAGCGACTACTGTTGCTACTACTACTACAACAACTACTATTACAATAATAACAACAACAACTGTTGCTATAACTAATACTATTCTTGCCACTTTTGCTACTACTACTAGTACTACTACTACTAGTACTACTACTACTTCTGCAACAGCTACTACTACTCCTACTACAACTACTGCTATTGCTACTACTACTACTACTACTACTACTACTATTACAACTACAAATACTAATAGTACTACTTCTACAAGTACTACTACAACTAGTACTCCTACTTCACCTACAACTACAACTACTACTACTGCTACTGCTACTGCTGCTACTACTGCTGCTATAGCTCCTACTACTACAACAACTACTGCTTCTAGTACTACAACTACTACAACTACTACTACAACTGCTACTCCTACTATGACTATTTCTCATACTACTACTACTGCTATTCCAACTATTATAATTGCTTCTACTATTGCTATTACTATTGCCAAATAGTATTACAACAACTACTACTACTACGACAGCTACTACAGCTGCTCTGACTAGTACTACTGCTGCTACTATTGCTACTGCTGCTACTGCTTCAACTACTACTACTATTACTACTATTGTTCTTGTTGTTGTTGCTGCTAATACTACTGCTCCTACTACAACTACTAATACTACTACTATTACTGCTGCTACAATGACTAATACTACTACTACTAATAGTAGTATAACATCAACGATTGCTCCTAGTATTAGTAACACTACTAGTTGTAATACTACTTTTAGTGTGATTGCTACTACTATGACTACTGCCACTACTACCATAGCTACTTCTACAGCTACTTCTATTGCAACTACTGCTACTACTGCATGTACTACTACCAGTATTAGTGTCGCTGCACTTCTACCACTACTAGTACTACTCCTACTACTACTAATGCTGCTGCTGCTCTTACAACTAGTACTAATAATGCTACTATTACTTCTTCTACTGTTGCTAAATCTATGACTACCAGTTGTTAGAGAAGTCGAGTGATAGCAGTAGTTGTAGTTGTAGTAGTAGCAGTAGTAGTTGAAGAGGTAGTAGTAGTAGCGGTAGTGGCAGTAATAGTAGTAGTAGTCATAGCAGTAGTAGTAGTAGTAGGTGGAGAAGAAGACGAGTGGTAGCAATATCGAAAGTAGGAGTTGAAAAAGTAGTCATAGTAGTAATACTAGTTGTAGTAGTGGTAGCGATAGCAATAGTTGCAATAGTAGTGGTAGTAGTGGCAATAGTAGTAGTAGGAGGAGAAGTAGAAAAAGTAGCAGTAGTCACAGAAGTAGTTGCAGTACCAGTAGAACAAGATGTAGTAGTAGTAGCAGCAAAAGTAGTAATAGTAGTAGTTATGACAGTAGTAGCAGTAGTCGTAGTACTAGTAGCAGTTGTAGTTGCAGAAGTAGTAGTAGTAGTAGTAGTAGTAGTAGTAGTGTAGTGGTACTTGTATTAGTAGGAGGAGACATTGTATCAGAAGTAGTAGTAGTGATAGGAAGAGTAGTAATAGTAGTAGCTGAAGGAGGAGCAGTAGTAGCAGCAGTAGTAGTCGTAGTAATTGTAGTAGTAGTAGCAGTAGCAATAGTTGTAGCAGTAGCAGTAGTCGCAGTGGTACTAATTGTATGAGTAGTTCTAGTAGTAGTAATAGCAAAGGTGGTAGTAGTAGCAGTAGTGGTAGTAGTAGCAACTGTAGATGTAGTTGTAGTTGTAGCAATAGTAGAAGCAGTAAGAGTAGTACTAGCTGCGGTAGGAGTATCGCAGTAGTAATAGTAAAAATAGCTATAGTAGTTGCAGGAATTGTAGTAGCAGAAGTAGTCGTAGTAGTAGTAGATGTAGTAGTAGTGGTCTTAATAGTAGTAGCAATAGTATTAGTAGCGATAGTAGTAGTTGTATTTCTAGCATTAGTGGTATTACTAATAGTAGATGCAGAAGTAGTAGTTGAAGTAGAAGCAGTTGTAGTTATAGTAGTAGTCAAACTAGGAGTTGTAGTACAAGTAGCAGTAGTTGTAGTAGTAGCAGTGGTTACTATAAAAGTACTAGTAGTAGGTGTTGTTGAGAACATAGCAATAGTTGTAGTTATAGAAGTGATAGTAGTAGTAGTAGTAGTAGAAGTAGTAGTAATAGGAGTAGCAGAAGTAGTAGTAGGAGTAGTAGTTACAATAGTAGATGTAGTTGTAGTAGTAGTAGAAGTAGTAGGAGTAGTAGTAGTAATTGTAGTAGTAGCTGAAGTAGTAGTAGAAGTAGTAGTAGCAGATATTGTTATCATAGTGACTGTAGAAGCAATATAAGTTTAGTTGTAGCAGTTGTAGTTGCAATAGCATTAACAATAATTGTAGTCGCCGCATTAGTAGTAGTCATCATACTTGTAGTAATAGTTGTAGTGGTGGTAGTAGTTGGAGTAGCAGCAGTAGTAGGAGAAATAGTAGTGGTGGTGGTAGTAGTAGTAGTTGTAGTAATAGTGGCAGTAGTAGTAATTGGAGCATCAATGGTAATAGTGGAGGTAGTAGTAGTAGTAGCAGTAGGAGTAGTAGAAGTTGTAGCAGAAGCTGCATTAGTATTGGTAGCAACAGTAGTGGTTGTAGGAGTAGTAGTAGAAGTAGTAGTAGTTGGGGCAGTATTTCTAGCAGTAGTAGTTGGAGTACCCTTTGCAGTAGTAGTTTAAAAAGTAGTGGTAGTAGCAACAGTAGCAAGAGTATCATAAGTAAAAATAATAGTAGTAGCAGTAGTAGTAGGAGTTGTAGTAATATTAGTAGTAGTGGTAGAAGTAGAAATAGTAACTGTAGCAGTATTTGTAGTAGAAGTAGTAGTATTAGTGGTAGGAGCAGTAATTATCATAGTAGTAGCAGTAGTAGCAGTAGTACTAGTTACTGCAGTAGTAGTTCTAATAGTGGTGGTGGTGGTAGTAGTAGTAGTAGTACTAGTAGCAATAGTTATTGTAGTTGTAGTAGTATATGTAGTCGTAGTAGTAGGAGAAGTAGCAATAGTAGTAGCAGCAACAATAATAGTAGTCAAAGTAGGAGTAGCAGAAATAGTAGTAGCAATAATAGAAGTAGTCGGAGTAGTAGGAGTAGTAGTAGTAATACTCGTAGAAGTAGTAGTAGTGGTAGTAGTGTTAGTCGTAGCAGTAGTTGTAGTAGTTGTTGTTGTAGTACTAGTAGTGGCCGCTGTAGCATTTATAGTAGTAGTTGTTGTAGTAGTAGTAGTACTAGTTTTAGTAGTTGTAGTTGCAATAGTAGCAATAGTAGTAGTACTAGCAGTAGTTGTAATAGTAGTAGTAGGTTTAGTAGTTGGGGTAGTGGTAGTTGTTGCTGTAATAGTCATAGTTGTAGCTATAGTCACAGTGGTGGTGGTAGCAGTGGTAATAGCAGTAGTTATAGTAGTAGAAGATGTAGCAGTGGCAATAGTAGTAGTTCTAGTAGCAGAAACAGTAGTAGTAATAGTAGCAGTAGTAGTAGCAATAGTAGTAGTAATAGTAGTTGTAATAGTTGTAGTAGTAGATGTCGTAAGTGCAATAGTAGTAGCAGTAGTAGTGGTAGTAGGAGTAATTGTACAAGCTGTTGCAGTAGTAGAAGCAATAGTAGTAGTGGCTATAGCAGCAGCAGCAGCTGTAGTTGTCGTTGTAGTAGTAGAAGTAGTAGGAGTTGTAGTAGTCGAGTTGTAGTAGTAGTCGCAGTTTTCGTAGCAGAAGTAGCAATAGTAGTATTAGCAGCAATAGTAGTAGTAGTAGTATTAGTAGCAGCAGCAGCAGCAGCAGTAGTAGTAATAGTAGTAGTAATTGCTATAGCAGTCATAGTAGTAGCAGTAGTTATAGCGGTGGGAGAAGTATTCATAGTGCTAGAAGTGGTACCAGTAGTAGTAGTAGTATTAGTAGTAGTAGCTGCAATAGTAGTAGTAGTAGTAGCAATAGTAGTAATAGTAGTAGTAGCAGCAGTAGCAGTAATTGTTACAGTAGTAGTAGTAGTAGCAGAATTAGTTTAGTTGTAGTAGTAGTAGTAGTATTAGTGTAGTAGTAGAAGTTGTAGTAGTAGTAGTAGAAGTAGTAGTTAGATAGGCAGTAGTAGTAGCAGTAGTAGTAGTGGTCGAAGTAGTAGTAGTAGTAGTGGTAGTAGTAGTATTAGTAGTAGTTGTTGTAGGAGTAGCAGCAGCGGCGGCAGCAGTAGTAATAGGCAAAGTAGTATTAGCTGTAGCAGTTGTAGCAGAAGTAGCAGTAGTTGTAGTAGTTGCAATAGTAGCAATAGTACAAGTAGCAGCAGCAGAAGTAGTAGTGGTAGTAGCTATAGCAGTAGCAGTGGCAGTAGTTGTTATAGGAGAATTAGTAGTAGTACTAGTAGTAGTTGTAGTAGCAGAAATAGTGGTAATAGTAGTAGTAGTAGTCATCATAGCAGCCGTACTAGTAGTAGAAGTAGTAGCTGTAGCAGTTTTAGCAGTAGTGGCAAAAATAGTTGTTGTAATTGCTACAGTAGTAGCCGCAGTTGTAGTCATTGTAGTAGGAGTAGCAGTAGCAGCAGTTGTAATAGTAGTAGCAATAGTAGGAGTACTAGCAGAAGTAGTAGCAATAGTAGTTGTAGGAGTAGATGTTGAAGTACTAATAGTAGGAGTAGTAGTAGTTGTTGTCATAGCAGTAGCAGCTGAAGCGTTAGTAATGGAATTAGTAGTAGTTGTAGAAGAAGCAGTGGTTGCAAAAGCTTTAGAATTAAGAGTAGTAGTAGTAGCTGGAGCAGTAGTAGTTTGGGTAGGGGAAGAAGTAGTATAAGCAGCAACAATAGCAGAAGTTATTATAGTATTTGTAGTTGTAGTGGTTGCAATAGTAGCTGTAGTAGTAGTTGTAGTAGCAGAAGTAGTAGTAGTAGCAGAAGTAGTAGTAGTAGTAGTAGAAATAGTAGTAGTACTAGTAGTAGTAGTAGTAGTCATAGTAGTGTTAGCAATAGTAGTAGAATTTGGGGTAGTAGTAGTAATAGTAGCAATAGTTGTAGCAGCAGTAGTAGTTGTAGAAGTAGTAGAAATACAATTAGCAATTATAGTAACAACAATAGTAGTAGATGCAGTACTAGTTGTAGAAGTAGTAGTGGTAGTAGCATTATTAGTAGTAGTAGCAGCAGTAGGAGTCATAGGAGTAATTGTAGCACTTGTATTTATAATAGCTATAGTAGTAGTAACAATAGTAGGAGCAGTTGTAGTTGTTGTAGGAGTAGCTATAGCAGTAGTAGCATTAGGAGTATTAATAATAGCAGTAGTGGTTGTAGCAGTAGTAGTAGGAGTAGTAGTAGTAGTAGCAAGAGCAGTAGCAGCAGTAGTAGTAGTAGCAATAGGAGTAGTATTAGTAGTAGTGGTAGTGTTTGCAGTCGTAGTAGTAACCGTACAAATAGTAGCATTAGTAGTAGGGGAAGTAGTAGTAGCAATAGGAGTAGTAGCATTAGTAGTAGGAGTAGCAGTCGCAACTGCAGTAGTAGAAGTAGTAGTAGTGGTGGTATTATTTCTAAAAATAATAGTAGTAGTAGTAGAAGAAGAAGCTGGAGTAGAAGTAGTAATAGTTGTAGTAGGAGTAGAAGAAATAGTAGCACTAGTAATAGTAGTCAGAGCAGTTGTGCTAGTAATAGTTACAGCAGCAATAGTTGCGATAATAGTAGTAGCAGTAGTAGGAGTTTGAGGAGTAGTTGTAGCAATAGCAGTGGTTGATGTTGTTGTTGTAGCATTTGTAGTCATAACAGATGGAAAAATACCAGTAATAGTAGCAGTAGCAGCAGTTGTACCAGTAGCAGTAGTAGTCATAGCAGTAGTAGTAAAACTTGTAGTAGCTGAAATAACAGTAATAGTAGTAGTAGCAATAGTAGTTGTAGTACTAATAGTAGTAGTGGTGGGAGTAGTAGTAGTAGTAGTAGTAGTAGTAGCAGTAGTAGTAGTACTAGTAGTAGTAGTAGTAGTAGTAGTAGTAGCCATTGTAGCAGTTGTAGTAGTAGTAGTAGCAATCATAGCAGTAGTAGCAATAGTAGCAAAAGCAGTTGTAGTAGTAGTAGTATTTTTAATAGTTGTGGTAGTTGTAGTAGCTGTTGTAGCTTTAGTAGTAGTAGCTATCATAGTAGTTGTAGTAGCAGTAGTAGGACAAGTTGTTGTAGTCGTAGTAGCAGTAATAGCGGCAATAGTAGTAGTAGAAGTGGAAATAGTAGTAGTAGTAGTAGTATTAGCAGTAGCAATAGTAGGAGCAGCAGAAGTAGTAATAGGAGAAGTAGTGGTACTTGCAGTAGCAGTAGTAGCTATTGTAGCCGCGGTAGTAGTAATAGTAGTAATAGGAGTAGGAGTAGCAGTAGCAGTAACAGCAACCATAGTTGTTGTAGTACTAGTACTAGTAGTTGTGGTAGTCGCATTAGTAGTAGAAGTAGGAGCAGTTGTACACTTTTAGTAGTTGGAGTAGTAGTAGTAATAGTAATAGTTATTGTAGCAGCAGCAACAGTAGCAGTAGTTGCAACAATAGTAGTACTAGTAATAGTGGAAGTGGTAGTAGTAGTAGGAAATGTAATAGTAGTTGTAGCAGACGTAGTAGTAGTAGTAATAGTGTTAGTAGTAAGAGTAGCAGTAACAGCAGCAACAGTAGTGTTATTAGTAGTAGCAGCATTAGTAGCAGTAGTAGTAGCAGTAGCAATAGTTGAGGTAGCAGCAATAGTAGTACTAGTAGTCTTAGAGTAGCAAAACGAGCAGTTGTAGTTGTAGTAGAAGCAGTTGTAGCCATAGCAGCAATAGTAGTATTAGTTGTGGTAGTAGTACCAGTTGCAGTAGTAGCAGTAGAAGTAGAAGGAATAATAGTAGTTGTTGTAGAAGTGGTAGTAGTAGTAGTAGTCATAGTCATAGTAGCAGCAGCAGCAGCAGCAATAGTAGAAGTAGTAGTAGTAGCAGTAGCAATAGAAGTAGTAGTAGCTATATTAGGAGTAACAATTGTTGTAGTAGTTGTAATAGTAGTAGTACTTGTAGTAGCCGTCATCGCAGTAGTAGCGACAGTAGTAGTGGTAGTAGTAGTACCTAGTAGCAATAGTAGTAGTAGTAGTAGTAGCAGCAGAAGTAGTAGTAGCAGTAGTAACATTAGCATTAGTTGTAGCAGTAGTAGTAGTAGTTGTTGTTGTTGTTGTTGTTGAAGAAGTAGTAGTAGTAATAGTTACTGTTGTTGTAGGAGATGTAGTAGCAATAGTTGTTGTAGTAGTAGAAGTAGTAGGTATACTAGTAGTAGCAGTAGGAGTAGTAGAAGTAGCAGTCAGAGTAGTCATAGTAGTCGTAGCAGAAGTAGTAGTGGAAGTAGTAGTAGTAGGAGTAGTAGTAGCAATTGAAGTAGTAGTAGTGGCAATAGTAGTAGTAGTAGTAGTAGTAGTAGTAGGAGTGGTAGTGGTAGTAGTCGATGAAGTTTTAGTAGTTGTAGTAGTAGCAGTAGTAGTTGTAGGAGTAGTAGTGGTATTAGTAGTTGTTGTTGTAGTAGTAGTGAAGTAAAAGTTGCAGTAGTAGCAGTAGTAGAGGTAGTAGTAGAAGTAGTAGTTGCAAAAGTAGCTATAGTAGTAGTAGTAGCAGTAGTCGAAATAGTTGTCATAGTAGTAGCAACAGCAGTAGTTGTTGTGGTAGTAGCAGTAAGACTAGTATTAGTATTAGTTGTAGTTGTTGTTGTTGTTGTTGTCGCATCAGCAGCATCAGTAGTACTAGTGGTAGTAGTAGTAGTACTATTAGAAGTAGCAACAGTAATAGGAGCAGTAGCAGTCATAGTAGTAGAAGCTGTAATAGCCGTTGTTGTAGTAGTAGTTGTAGTAGTAGTAGTATTTGCAGTAGTAGTAGTAGTTATTGTTGTTGTAGTAGGAGTAGGAGTAGGAGTAGTAGCAGTAGTAGTACTAGAAGTAGTAGCAATAGTAGTAGTAGTATTAGTTGAAGTAGTAGTAGTAGCACTAGTAGTAAGAGCAGGAGTAGTAGGTGTACTAGTAGGAGAAGTTTTAGTAGTAGCAGTAGTAGCAGAGTAGTAATATAATAGTAGTAATAGTTGTAGTAGTAGTAGCAGTCGTATTAGTAGTAGTATTAGTAGTAATAGTAGTAGTAGCAAAAATAGGAGTAGCACTAGTAGTAGTAATAGCAGTGGTAGTAGTAGTAATCATACTTGTAGTAATACTAGTAGTAGTTGTACTAGTTGTACTAGTTGTACTAGTTGTTGTAATAGGAGTAGTAGTAGTTACTACTAGCAGTTGTAGTAGTAGTAGTAGTAGTAGTAGTAGTAGTAGTAGTAGTAGTAGTAGTGCAACAACATTAGTAGCAGCAATTGCAGTAATAGTAGTAGTAGTAGTAGTAGTAGTATTAGTAGTAGCAGTAGCAGTAGGAGGAGTAGTAGTAGTAGTAGAAGTAGTAGTATTAGTAGTAGTAGTGGTTGTGGAAGTTGTTTTTGTAGCAGTTGTAGTAGTTGTTGTAGTAGGAGTAGTAGTAGAAGTAGCAGTAGGAGTAGTAATAGTTGAAGTTTTTGTAACAATAATAGTATTATTTTTTTTAATTGTTGTAGATGTAGGATTAGTAGTAGCAGCAGTAGTAGTAGGGGAAGTAGTAGGAGTAGTAGATGTAGTAGAAGCAGGAGTAGTAGTAGTAGTAGTAGTAGTAGTAGTAGTAGTAGAAGAAGAAGAAGAAGTAGTAGTAATAGGAGTAGTAGTAGGAGTAGTAGCAGTAGTAATAGTTGTGGAAGTAGGAGGAGAAGTAGTAATAGTAGTTGTTGTTATAATAGCAGCAACAGTAGCTGTAGTGGTAGTAGTAGTACCAGTAGTAGTAGTAGAAGTAGTTGCTATAGTAGTAGTAGTAATAGTTGAAGAAGTAGTAGTGGCGATAGTAGTAGTAGTCGTAGTAGGAAAAGTTTTTGTAGTTGTACTATTAGCAGTAGTAGTATTATTTGTAGTAATAGTAGTAATTGTCGGAGTAGTAGTAGTTGTTGTTGTTGTTGTAGTAGTAGTGTAGTAATAGTGCAGTAGTAGTTGTAGTGGAGTTAGTAGTAAAAGTAGTAGTTGCAGTAGTTGCAACAGCAATAGTAGTATTTGTAGTTGTAGTAATAGTAGTAGCAGTAGCAGTAGTGCTAGTTGTGATAGTAGGAGGAGGAATAGTAGCAGCAGTAGTTGTTGTTGTATCAGCTGAAGTAGTAGTAGTGGCAATATTAGTAGTAGTAGTCGGAGTAGTACTAACAATAGTAGGAGAAATTTTAGTAGTTGTAGTTGTAGCGGTAGTAGTAGTAGTAGTAATAGTAGTAGTAGCAGTAATAGCAGCAGCAGCAGTAGCAGTAATACTAGTTGTAGTAGTAGGTAGAGTAGTAGTAGTAGTAGTTGCAGCAGTAGTAGTTGTAATAGCTGTTACTGTAGTTGTAGTTTTAGTAGTAGTTGTATTTGTAGTAGTAGCCGTAGTAGTAGTAGTAGTAGCAGAAGAAGTAGTAGTAGTGGCAACAGTGGTTATAATAGTAGGTGGAGCAGTAGTAGTAGTAATAGTGGTAGTAGTTGTTGTTGCAGTAGTAGTCACAATAGTAGTAGTAAGTGTTGTAGTAGTAGTAGTAGTACTGGTAGTAATACTAGCAGTAGGAGTAGTAGTAGTAGCCGTAGGGATAGTAGTAGCCGTAGTAGTATTAGTAGGAGTAGTCGTAGTAGTTGTAGCAATTGTTGTAGTAGTAGAAGTAGTAGTAGTAGGAGTAGTAGGAGTAGCAGTCGTAGTAGTATTAGTAGTTGTAGTAGTGGTAGTAGTAGTTGTAGTAATCAGAGTAGTAGTGGTAGGAGTAGTAGCACTCATAGACGTAGTAGTAATAAGTGTAGTAGTAGCAGCAATAGTAGCAATAGTAGTAGTCGTAATAAAAATCGTAGTAGCAATAGTAGTAGAGGTAGTAGTAGTAATAAAAATTGTAGTAGCAATTGTACTAGTAGTAGTGGTAGTAGAAGTAGCGAAAGTAGTAGTAGTAATTGTAGTAGTAGTACTCGTAGTAGGAGAAGTAGTATTAGTTGTAGTAGCAGAAGTAGTAGCAGCAGTAGTAGTAGTTGTATTTATAGTAGTTGTAATAGTAGCAGTTATAGTAGGCATAATAGTAGTAGTAGTAGTAGTACTCTTAGTAGGAGCAACAGCAGCAGCAGTAGGAGCCTTAGAAGGTGTAACAATAGTTGTAGCAGTAGTAGTAGTAGTAGGAGGAGGAGTAGCAATTGTAGTAGCAGTAGTAGTTGTAGTAGTAGTTGCTAAAGTAGTATTTCCAGTAGTAGCATTGTAGGAGTACTAGTAGTAGCAGTAGAGGTTGCCGCAATAGTAGTAATAGCAGTATTAGCAAGACTAGTAGTAGTAGCAGCAGTAGTAGCAATAGTTGTAGTACTAGTAGTAGTTGTGGTGGTACTTGTAATAGTAAGCAGCAGTAGTAGTAAAAGTAGTAGTGGTGGTGGTGGTACCAGTAATAGTAGTAGCAGTAGTAGTAGTAGTAAAACTAGTAGTAGCAGTAGTAGTTGTAATTATACTAGCAATAGCGGCAGGAGTAGTAGTAGTACTACTTGTTGTAGTAGCAATATTAGAAATAGTAGTAGTAGTAGTAGTAGTAATAGTAGCAGGAGTAGTAACAATAATAACAGTAGTAGTAGCAGTAATAGTAGTTGCAGTAGCAACAGTAGTCGTTGAAGTAGTAGTAGTAGCAATAGTATTAGAAGTTATACTAGTAATATCAATAGTAGTAGTAGTTGTAGTAATAGTAGTAGGAATAGTAGCAGTAGTTGCACTAGTAGTCATAGCATTAGTTGCAGTAGTAGTTGTAGCACTAGTTGGAGTGGTATTAGTGGTAGTAGCAGCAGCAATAGTTGCAGTAGTAGTTGTAATAGCAGCAGCAGCAGCAGTAGTAGTAGCAGTAGTACTAGTAGCAGTGTTAGTAGCAGTAGTAACAGTAGTAGTAGTAGCAGTAGTTATGGTAGTAGTAGCTGCAGCAGTACTAGTAGTAGTAGCAACAGTAGTAAGTGTAGTTGTTGTAGTTGTAGCAATAGTAGTGGTAGGAGAAGTTGTGGTAGCTGCAATACCAGTAATAGTGGTAGTTTCAGCAATTGGAGGAGGAAAAGCAGTAGCAGCAGCAGCAGCAGCAGCAGTAGTAGTGGTAATAGTAGTAGTATTATTTGTAGTTGTAGTCGTAGTAGCAGTAATGCTGGTAATAGTAGTGGTTACAGTAGAAATATTAGGAGCAGTAGTAACATAAGTTGTACTAGTAGTAGCAGTAGTAATTGTAGCAGTTGCAACAGTCCCAAAAGTAGCAATAGTGGTAGTAGTAGTAGTAGTAGAAATAGTTGTGGTAGCAGTCGTAGCAGCAGTAGGAGTAGGAGCAGTAGAAGCAAAAGTAGCGGTAGTAGTGGCAAAAGTATAAGTAGTAGAAGTAGTAGTAGTAGTAGTAGTTGTAGTAGCAGTAGTAGTTGTAGTAGTTGCACTAGCAGTAGTAGTAGAAGTAGCAGCAGTTGTAGTAGTAGTACTAGTAGCAGTAGGAGAAGTAGTAGTAGGAGTAGCAGTAGTACTAGTAGCAGTATCTGTAGCAGTCAAAGCAATAGTTGCTATTGTAGTAGTAGTAGTCGAAGTAGTAGTGGCAGCTGTAGCAATAGTAGTAGCAGTATTCGTTGTAAGAGTGCTAGTAGAAGTAGTAGTAGTAGTAGTAGTTGTTGTAGCAGTAGTCCCAGCAGTTGTACTAGCATTTGTGGTAGTAGGATTAGTAGAAGTAGCAGTATTATGACTAGGAATGGAGATAGTATTAGTAGCAGTAGCATCCATAGTTGTAGTAGGAATAGCAGTAGTAGTAGTTGTAATAGTTGTAGTAGTAGTAGTAGTAATAGTAGTCATCATTGTTGTAGCAGTAGCAGCAACAGCAGTAGTAGTAGTAGTAGTAGTACAAGTAGTAGTTGTTGTAGTAGTAGTAGTAGAAATATTAGTAGTAGTTGTTATAGCAGCAGCAGCAGCAGTAGTAGTAGAAGTAGTATGAATAGTAGTACTAGTAGTTAGAGACGGCTGGCTGTTATGGAATAGTTTTAGTATTGGTTGTTGTTGTTGTTGTAGTAGTAGTACAAGAAGAAGTAGTAGTAATAGTTGTAGTAGTAGTAGTAGTGGTAGTGGCATTAGTAGAAGTAGTAGTAGCAGTAGTAGTAGAAGTAGCTACTGTAGCAATAGTTGTTATTGATGTTGTAGTAGTAGTGGCATTCGCAATTGTAGTAGTAGTAGTAGATGCAGTAGCAGTAGAAGTAGAAGTAATACTATTAGTGATACTAATAATTGTAGTAGCAGTTGTAGTAGCAGTAATAGTAGTAATAGGAGTAGTAGTACTTGTCGTAATAGCAGTATCAATAGGAGTAGTAGTAGTTATTATAGTAGTAATATAATTATTTGTGTGGGTAGCAGAAGTAGTAGTAGTTGTTGTTGTAGTAGTTGGAGTGGGAGTAGTAGTTGGAATAGTGGTGGTTGTAGTATTAGTAATAGTAGTAGTAGTGGTAGTAGTCGTCGTCGTCGTCGTAGTAGTAGCAGCAGTCGTAATTGGACTAGTAGTACTGGTAGCAGTAGTAGTAGTGGTGGTAGGAGTAGAAGTAGTAGGAGGAGGAGTTAGAGCAGGATTAGTTGTAGTAGTAGTTGTAGTACTGGTAATAGCTGCAGTACTAGTAGTAGTAGTCGAAGTAGTAGTAGTAGTAACAAAAGTAGTTATTATTGTAGTAATAGTAGTAATAGTAGTGGTGGTAATAGATGTAGTAGCAGTAATAGCAGTAGCAGTAGCGGTAGTGAAAAGAGTTGTAGTTGTAGAAGCAGTAGCAGTAGCAGTAGTAACAGTACTAGTAGGTGTAGTAGTTGTAGTATTAGTAATAGTTGTCGTAGTAGTAGTAGCAGTAGCTATAGGAGTAATAGTTGTAGTTGTAGTAATAGTAGTAGTAGTAGTAATAGTAATAATGGTGGTAGTAGTAGTTGTTGTTATAGTAGTTGTTATAGAAATAGCAGTAGCAGCAGTAGTAGTAATTTAGTATTAGTAGTTGTAGTTGTAGTAGTATGAGTTGAACTAGGAGTAGTAGTAGCAGCGGTAATAGTAGTTGTATGAGTAGTAGTTGTAGTAGTAGTAGTAGTAGCAGTAGTAGGGGTAGGAGTAAGAGTAGTAGTTGTCGTAGTAGTAGTAGTAGTAGTAGTAGTAGTAGTAGTAGTAGTAGTAGTAGTAGTAGTAATGGTGGTAGTAGTAGTAGTACTAGTAATAGTAATAGTAGTAGTTGTAGCAGTAATAGCAGTAGGAGTAGTAGTAGAAGCAGTAGCAGTAGCAATAGTAGTAGAAATACTTGTAATTGTATTAGTATTCATAATAGAAGTTGTAGTAGAAGCAGTAGAGTAGTAGTATTATTTGTGGTAATAGTAGTTGAAGTAGTAGTAGTGGTGGTGGTTGTGGTGGTAGTAGTAGTAAGACTAGTAGTAATAGTAGTAGTAGTCGTAGTAGGAGTCGTAGTAGAAGTAGCAGCAGCAACAGCCACAGTAGCAGTGGTAGAAGTTGTTGTACCAACTGCAAGAATAGCAGGATTAGGAGAAGTTGTAATAGGAGTAGGAGTAGTAGTAGTAGTAGTAAGAGTAGGAAAAGGTGTAGAAGTAGTAATAATAGTAGCAGTTGAAGTGGTAGCAGCAGTAGCAGGAGTAGGAGAAGTGGTAGCAGTGGTAGGTGTAGGAATAGTAGTAGTAGTAGCACAAGTATGAGTAGGAGTAGTAGTAGTTATTTAGTTGTTGCTGCTACTACTACTACTACTGCTAGTACTACTGCTACTAGAACGACTGCTACTACTTCTATACTACTACTGCTACTGCTGCTACTACTTCCGCTACTACTACTATTGCTACTATTACGGCTACTACTGTTACTACTTCCACTACTACTGCTACTACTGCTACTACTGCTACTAGTTCCACGGCTATTGCTACAATTGTTGCTACTACTTCTGCAAGAATTCCTACTACTACTACTACCACTACTATTACTTGTACAACCACTACTACTGATACTACTGCTACTGCCAATTCTACTATCTCTAGAATTGTTAATACAAGTGATACTACCACAAATACTTCTGCTACAACTATTCCTCTGGGAACAACAATAACAACAACTACTACTGTGACTACTACTACTACTACTACTACTACTACTACTACTACTACTGCTACTACTACTACTACCACTATTACTATTACAACAGTTACTGCTACTACTCTTACTACTGCTATTGTTAATACTGCTTCAATTGCAACTCCTACTACTACTACTACTTCTGCTGCTACTGCCATTGTTAGAGCTACTACTGCTACTCCAGCGCTACTGCTACAACTATTGCTAATACTACTGTTACTATTACTGCTGCTACTACTATAACTTGTACTACTACTGCTACTACTATTGCTACTACTACTGCTGCTACGACGACAACTACTACTACTACTATTACACCTATTACTACTGCTACACCACTATTACTGCTACCACTGTGACTTCTACAACTTCTCCAACTACTCCTACAACTGCAACTACTACTACTGCTACTATAACTATTACTACTAATATTACTACTACTACTACTACTTCTGCTACAGAAAGTGCCACTACAACTAAAACTACTACTACAATACTACTGTCACTAATACTACTATGACTGATACTAATAGACTTACAACAACTACTACTACTATTACTACCATGACTATTACTACTTCTGCTACTACTCCTGCTACTACTGCTACTCCTGCTACAATTTTTACAACAACCACAACTGCTACTACTACACCCACAATTACTACTAGTTTTACTACTGCTACTATTATTGCTACGACGACTACTGCTGCTACTACTACTACTGCCACTAATGGTATTTCTGCAACTACTACTACTGTTGTTGCCACCACTACAACTACCACTATAATTGCTGCTAGTATTGCTGCTTCTACTCCTACTACTACTTCCTCTGTAGCACCTATTTCTACTACTACTCAGACTCTTACTACTTCTACTACTACTACTAGTGCTGCTACTACTACTACTCCTACTACTGCAACTACTTTTGCTATTATTACTACAACTTCTCCTTCTGCTACTATTACTACTACTACTACTCCTCCTATTACCACTACTACTGCTACTACGACTACTATTACTACTACTACTAATACTACAACTACTATTACTACTATTATTTCTTCCACTACTACTACTTTTACCACTACTACTACTACTACTACTGATATTGCTACTACGACTATAGCTGCTACTACAGCTACTACTACTACTACGACTACTACTATTGCTTTTTCTCCTATTTTGACTACTAATGTTGCTACTACTACCACCACAACTATTACTGCTACTATGACTGCTACTACTTCCACCACTGCTACTACTACGGCCACTACTGCTACTACTACTACTTCTACTCCAACAACTACAGTTACTGTTACTGCTACTGCTACTGCTACTACTACTACTACAGCTGCTACTATTATTGCAACTACTACTGCTTCTACTCCAACAACTACAGCTACTGCTACTCCTACTGCTACTACTACTACTGGCTACAATTGTTACTACTATTGCAACTATTGCTACTGCTACTGCTGCTGCTGCTGCTACTACTGGTGTTGCTCTTGTTGCTGCTGCTACTAATACGGTTACTACTACTATTGCTAAGACTGCTACTACTACTACTGAGACTACTACTACTACAATTGAGACTGCTACTCCTACCACTACTACTATGACTGCTCTTGTTGCAATTGCTGCTACTGCTACTAATACTACTACTCCTACTTCTCCCACTACTACTACTATTGCAACTAGTACTATTGCTACAACTAGCACGACTACTACACCTCCTAGTACTCCAACTACCACTACTACAACAACAACAACTACTACTACTACTACTACCGCCACTACTACTACGACTACTACATCTCCTGCTACTACTACTACTACTACTACTACTAGTGTTACTACTATTGCTACTACTACTACTACTACCACTATTGCTACTAGTAGTAGTAGTAGTAGTAGTAGTAGTAGTAGTAGTAGTAGTAGTAGTAGTGCTACTACTATTGCTACTACTACTACTACCACTATTGTTGCTGCTGCTACTACTACTACTACTACTACTACTACTACTACTACTACTCCTACTACTACAACTACTATAGCTGCTACTTCAAGAACAAGTGCTACTGCTACTCATTTTGCTATTACTACTACTACTACTACAACTACTGCTAATACTACTAGTACTACTAATGCTACTACCACTACTGCTACTACAAATATTACTGTGGCAACTAATACTATTACTACTACTCCTAGTAATACTATTGCAGCTGCTATTTTTGCTGCTGCTATTGCTACTTCTACTACTACTACTACTATTGTTGTTATTGTTGTTGTTGCTACCACCACTACTACTACTATGACTCCTCCTCCTACTACTACTACACTGCTACTACAGTTACCATTAACACAAATACGACTATGACTACTACAACTGCTACTATTGCTATGGCTACTACTACTATTACAACTGATGTAGCTACTTAAGCTTCTGGTACTACAGTTAATACTACTACTACTTCTACTATCACAATTATTATAACTACTGCTACTACTGGTACTCCTACTATAATTACTACTACTACTACTACTTCTCCAACAAAAACAAATACTACTACTTCTCCTACTACAATAGCTACTGCTATTGCAACTACTACAACAACTATTTCTACTGCTACTACTACGACTACTACTACTACTAGTACAACTGCTATTTCGGCTACTACTTCTACGACTGCTATTGCCCCTACTACTGCTACTACTATTTCAATTACTACTATTACTATTACTACTACTACAACTACTTCTTTTGCTCTTACTACTACTATTACTACCCTAATACTACTACAGCTACTACGACAACTACTGTTAATACTAGTATTACTACTACTATTGCTACTGCTACTATTGTAATAGCTACAGCTGTAACTACTACTACTATTACTACTACTGCAACAACCGCTACTACTCCAAATACTACTACGGCTACTAATACAGCTACTACTACTGCTTCTACTACTACTACTATTATTACAACTACTGCTACTACTACATCTTCTCCCTTTACTACTACTTCTGCTAGTACTACTGCAATAACTACTAATATTATTACCACTACTACTACTGCTGCTATAATGACTATTGCTACTGCTACTACTACTTCTACATCTGTCAGTACTATGACTACTTTGACTACTACTACTACCGCAACTACAACTACTACAATAACTACTACTACGATTACTACTACCGCTACTGCTATTGTTGTTGCTACTACTACTGCTACTACAAAAACTACAGCTACTAATGCTACTACTACTACCATCACTACTACAACTCCTATTACTACTACTACTACATCTACAACAGCTACTTCTACTACTACTAGCACTACTACTACTACTACTATAACTACTACAACTTCTACTAATATTACAACTACAACAGCTACTATTCCTTCTGCTACAACTACTACTAATATTGCAACAACTTCTACTACTACTACTCCTATTCTTACTGCTAATACTACTACTAGTACAATTACTACTACTACTAGTGCTACTACTACTACTCCTACTACTACTACTATTACTATTACTACTGCTACTA
>RXID01014324.1:0-59409 GCA_005019695.1 Trichopus zeylanicus subsp. travancoricus
TCCCGGCTGTGGCCGAATGGTCATCCATTCCCCAACCGGCGCGTTTGGTACCTTGGGTGCGCGGAGTCTGCCAGCCGTTCTTACGGTAGTCCACCCATTTTAGCATTTTTTAGCTAACGAGAGAAAGAGTCACTGCGAAAACCCTGCCCTGCCCTCAGTTGTAGGCTCATCTATCCGTCCGTCAGTCTCACATCAACGAAGAGACGAGACCCAGGACTCGAACCTAAACTACCGGACTCAAAAGCCCAGTCGAACCACCTCCTTCTTTCTTCCATTCTTGCTATCGCTGTTAGCGCACCACATTATTCAAATCTTGTTTTGTTCAAAAGTCAATTGCTTACTGCCATCATTCTCTTATCCCAAGACGAGTGACGAAAAGGATGAGGGCGAGGAGAGGGGAAGCGCCCCGCTCTTTACAGTCTTGTTTATAACTGAAGAATCAAGAAAGAAGGCGAAGCAGTGAGCGGAAAGGGCGAGCGGAGAGAGCATAATTCGCTATATAGATCCTATTCCCTGAATTAGCCATCTCCCCTTGTCTTGATTCGAATTTACAAATGAAATTCTTTTTTCGACCGCATCAACAGAATCTCCATCCGCGTATGAATGTATTGTAAGCCCTTGCCCTTCTTCTTGCAACAGAGTATTCGTTCTCTACGCCGAAAGGACTAAGAGCTCTTATTTTTGGAAATAATAAGTTTACTCTTTCTCAAGAGCGTGGCACTAAGCCATGAAAATCGAGTTTATCCCGCTCTTCCTTTTTGGAATAGAGTAAAGGGACGACCGATGAAATGAAAAGTCACATATCTTCTTTCATTCTCGAGCTCAGCGAAAGGTTGTTGAAGACTGCCTTATCTTATCCTTTTTCCTAAGCGAATAAGACCTTTTGTAATCCCCGATCGAAGAGGCGGTTCTTTTTTGTAGTAAATAGAAGGGTATTTTTCTTTGTTTAGGAGGTCGTCTTAGTTAAACTCTGAATGAAAGAATGAAAGGACAGAAGAAAGAACAAAGAACTTAGTTTAAGGTCAGTAAGTCAAGCTCTGAATGAAAGAGAAGAAGAAGAAGTCGTAGGTCAGCGAGAAAGAAAGTTGGTGATTAACCGAGGCGGGAAAGGAAGGTTGCCACAAAAGGAAGCAGTGTCAGTATCCAAAGCAGTAGCAATAGGAGAATAAAAGGGGTCAGGGGCGCGTCTGGTGCTATCGTATATAAGGTAAAGGTTGATTGACGGTTCTCTCTAACTAGAAATGGAATGTTGAGAAGAAAGTAGCGTAGAAACCTAACAGTCTACCGATTATGATTATCCAAGTTCGGTATTCTGTAAGTTCCTAGGTCATATCGCAAGGAACTCCATTGAGAGTAAGATCTGTTCAATATGCAAGTGGGCTAGTCACTACCGCCCCACAGACACCTTACTACCGAGCGAAGACAGTCTAAAATCTCCCGGTCCGCAAGTCTGTCATTTCCTTTTATGCGGTTCGGGAGGGCTGGGCTTCCTGCAACTGGTCCGTCCGGCTTTCTTGCCTGGAAGTGGAAAAACCTGACCGCTACGCGCCTGGCTTTAGTTAGTCCAATCCAGGGTAGAAAAGAAAAAGATAGAAAATCAGTCTTACGTGAAAGAAAGGAAAGTACTCAAAAATGAGACGGCGGAAGAGCTCTTCAGTTTCGTTTTGCACCGACGACTGGAAAACGACTTCTGACAGTAATGATTTAGCATCCGAGACTTTTTGTTACCTCTTGTAAATCACCTAAAGGAGGTAAGGAAGCTTTCATTTTTGATCTGGGTCGACGAGGTTCGATCTGATCTCGCACCTGGAGCCATTCCCGACCGGCGGCGCTCTCGTAAGGCGCGATCCATAAGAAATAGAGAAGGGGAATCGCGTCTTGCTTTGTTTTGGCTCGATCCCTGGATTCCTTCAAAAAGGGGGATCCAATCCAAGAACTTAGAACTTAAGGGAATAAAGAAAGACGTAGACGACTTATCCCCTTAGCCCCGTACCACCTTAGATGCTTTGGCACAAGGTTACCAATTAGAAAACATTAAACCTTCCCCAGCTAGCCCGTAAACGCCTGTCTTACCTCTATTAGTAGTACGTGAGCGCTTACCTAGCTTGCACCATGACTAAAATCCTTAGTTGAAGAGACTTTCTTATACCAGTTGAAGCAGGACTTGTGTGCATGGTTAGGCAGAAAAAGTCTCAAGCCTACCCTATTACCCGCACGGCTAAGCCCGTACCGTATTGCAAGTTCTTGGCAGGGTCGCCGGCTTGTCCTCACCTTGCCTTCTTTTGAATGGCAATTAGTCCAGGTCCGGATCGCCCCTTACTGCTTGCTTCTTCTTACTTTGACTTCTTTTTTTAGACGTTTGGGACTTCACAAAAGATGAATCCCGATCCTGCAACATTAGCAACGTCTAGCATCTCAAGTAGGATCAGTCTCTTGACGATGCGACTAGGCCTCCTGGAGCCCTTTCTATCTGATGCCGGTCCTACCCGCCGGATAGGACCTTCTCTTATCCCGGATGACTTGAGCTTGTCTTGGCTTTCTTCTTTGACAAATGGGACTTTGCAACTATGGCTTGGCACGCGACGTCGAACGGGAATTGATTGAATGACGAGGTCGACTACACTACAATACTTTCTTTAGTCTGGGCTTGTCTTCGGTTCCATAGGTCTTTATTTTCAAGCATCAGTCCCACGTTCACACTCCTTTCAATGGATTTCTCGGTCTCAGGAACAAAGGTACCATGATTCATCTTAACGGTTCCATACCTTCTTTTCTTGTTAGAACGTTCTCCTTCGTTCTGTATTCTCAAGTATCGAATATCGTAATCTTTACGCGGATCTCAATCTCATTTCGAAGATTGGAGCTCGGTATCTCTAGTATAGAAGGAGGGGGAGGGCTACTATTCTCGCCAGTTCGGTATGAGTCCGGGTCTTGTAGCTCGTTAGAGATTCGAGAACGGTTAGCTCAGTTGGTTGACTCCCTCCAAAGATCCTATTTGAAAGCCGGGAAAAGACAACATGTTGGTAGGTTCAATTGCACTTGACGGTATGAGTTCAATCGGTCCCACGCCTACTACGTGCTTTCCATTGAGGTCGACTCCACTCCACTACAAGACTTTATCCGGAAAGTCAAAGGTTGACGGAACGGGAAAGACGAATCGGAAAGGTCAAAGTTCTAGTCGGTATCGAATGGAACCAAAACTTCAACATTCGCAACTCCGCGTATACAAATACAGATTATTCGCTCCGGCAGAATAACGCTAGTGTGAAGCTTGTTGGTAGGTCGGTTGAAGACAGATAATGGAAACTCCCCGGATACAGATTGACGACCGCGTTAAAAGCTTCAGAGCAAGAAGGCCAAAGCAACCCATTGGAGTTCTTCGATCGGGTACAAGCTTAAGCTTGAGCGCTGGGATAGAGAATTTCTTTCTTTGAAAGCGCACGGAAGGCAACGGCGAATAAGGAGCAGCGGAGGATTGGGAATCAGGCTTAAACAGCGGCAAAAAGCAAGGAAAGCAAGCTAGCCAGGGGCGAGGGGTAGACTCCACCCATAAGCGGGAAAAGCACTTTCGTAAGTCGCGTCATTGCTTTTATGCTTGTTCCCTTGTTTGTATAATACCTATCATACTTATTCCTGTTTTGGTCTTTCCCAAATTCTTTCCCTCGCGTCAGTTCGGCATCGCCAACATCTATTGCAGCTGCTCCATATGGCGCAGATTTCGTGCTGTGCTTTCGTAGTAGGGGTTAAGCATATAGCACACCCCGACCTCGAGCTAAGAAAGAAATAGCTACATATACAGATCATTCTTTTGGGATTTCCAACGCATAGCGAAAAGGCGAAAGCAAGATAAAAGCAAGGCATTGAGCTGTACCCGATCGAAGAAAGAACAAAGCTTTATAGATGTTGGCCTTTGAGCTCACTTTCCCGGTTACTTGCTCTTTGGGACTACCGAGCGAACGTAGCGAAGTGCGAAAAATGCGAATATTAATGGTACCAATATACAATATTGTATGTATGCGGCAGAAGAGAAAAGAGAACGGTTAGCTCAGTTGGGTAGGGAAATGAGAATTTCTTTGTTCGCTCGGTATCTCATTTCTTTGTTCGCAACTCGGCATCCACAAAGAACCTACGTATAGAAGCAAGGGAAATTCGCCCAAGCTATTCATTTCTTTCTTTACCAAATGAAATACGCACTAAAGCCGGAAGCTGCTTTTCATTTCGTCCCACGGGATAGAGTAGGCAATTGATGCAGCGAATGATCTTTCTGGTAGTTTTCATTCCTGCTTCGGGGCTCAGAAAGAACTCCAGCAAAACCCCTGAAAAACGACTAAACCAAAAAGCAAGGAAGGTAGAATACCGGTCTCATAGGTTCCATATCGTTCAGGGGGTCTCATAGGTTCCATACCTTCGAAGCTGTCCCACGGTTCGCTACGTTCGGTCTCTTCCAGGGGCTGTCGACGGGTTCAAAGAAAAGTGCTTGAAAAGGACGATTTCTTTCGTTCCTCTTTCTGACCTCTTTTTCTCCTTAGACAGATTTTTCAGATGAGACTTGACACCTATTGTCATCTTCGTCTTTAAATTAAGGAAGCCGAGTTGAACAGAAGATAGAGTTTCAGTTCGCCCCCCTACTCCCGTCGGAAAGCAGTCAGTCTTTTCGGTAAGTCAGTCTTGCAAGTCTTATGGTCCGAACAGAGTATAGAGCCGGCACTCCCTACAGCCTGTGGGGAATGGGGAAGGAAGACCAGACAGAGCTTGAGCCTGAGAGAAAAAAGAAATCTCGCTAAAACCGAGACTCAAGTCAAGGAGATCAGATAGACGAAAAGTACTTTCCGGAGAACAAATCCTATCTCTTATCTCTTGCGTTCCTGGTAATTGAAATGAGCACGGGAAGCTTCCTTATTTAAAAGAAAATAGCTCGTTGTCCTCTCCTGATCTCCAAGTGGGCATTCTGCCTACTTTACTTACTATTCTCTCTTCTCTTTAGGCCTCTTCTCGCACCCTAGCACTCTTCCCTGTGCTTGCTAACTTTTTCATCCAGGTGCTATCGTAGAAGACCAAGCTAGGAATGCATCCAATCGGGAGACATACCCAACTAGGCATCTATTACCTATCTTATGAATGAAGCTTCCGCGCCTGGTGAAGCGAAAAAGCCTAGTCTATTTTTCTATTTGAAAAAGGATAAAGTATCCGATGACGCATTGAGTGGCACGGGCGATCCTCAACTATTATACGGACTTTATGCCCAACCAATGAAAGAATATCTGACTTCTCGGTCTTCCATCCTCCTCAGATAGGGAAACTGGTCGAAGGGTTGACTCTTCTCCCGAAGCTTCTACTAGCTAGTCTGACGTAGATGGGTAGGCTGGCTCTGACAGTAGAAAGATAAAGACCTGTGTCACCCCTCCTCTGATAGGCCCTTTCTGCTTTCTTCTCATTTCCCGTGCCGCTTACGTGGGAGAAAATCGCATAGGGGCGGTACCTCCCTTATCTATTCGTATTGGTGCCGGGGTAGCGGGGTAGGCGAATACCTTTCCTTTCTATAGTACGTAATTTGGACGTCGAAAGCGGATCAGATCAGCTCAATCCCTTGCTTTTATGTTCGTATCTGCGGAAGAGTTGATTGAATGGTGGGCAGCTCAATCCCTTGCTTTTATGCTACAGAATTCGCAACATCTCACTAAAAATATCATATGTAAAGTTCCAATCTTTCTTCTTTCTTGTCTTTTCGCGTTTGTCCATAGATCAGCGCCCAATAGTGCTTCTAACGAGTGGACCAGGCCATAGGCGGTCCCTAGAAGCCGGTCAACGTTTGGTTACGGAAACTGGAAGGCAGGAAAGAGGGAAGAGAAAGTCAGGGAAGAATGATGAAAAGACTAGAAACACGTATAACTGCTTTTCCTTATCTTTTTAACAACCATATGCCCAGAATCGAAAGAAGAAAGCACTACTTCTTCAAGTGTGAGGACTCTCAAATTCTCAGTGATTGCACAAGCACAAGGGAAGGACTCAGGATGAGAAGCTAAAGCCGTCTCAGGAGTACTTGGCTTGGGGAGTGCTGTCGAGAGGTTAGTTACCTCTTTCTTCCACAGTTCCGTTAGCAGTGTACGAGATTAAGTAAACAGATTCAGAAATATGAAAATGGGTAACCATGGGTCGTATGTTTCGGAAAGCCTAGCGCTTGACAGCGAGACGAGCTTGAAGTAATTGCTCCAAAGGTCTTCTAAATACTATATTACTGAAAGCCGATAAGCAACTGGAAGGAAAGGAGAGAAGTGAGTGTCGGATTGCTAAGGAGACAGGAGCGTGAGTGAGAAGAGGTACGCTAACGAGGTCAAAGTTCGGGAAAGAATATCGAATAGTAGTGTATCTCATTTCATTGATTGTAGCTCGAATCCGTAGAACCGATAGAAGACTTCCCAGATTTGCTCTTTTGCCATATGCGGTGCGCCACTGAAAAAGAAAAGAGAAGGAAAGAAAGCGACAGGCCGTTGACGGAACGGACGAAGAGGAAAGGTCAAAGTGCGCTAGGGAAAGCATGGAATTGTTCGCATCGGTCCTCAGGTATAGACTTTCTTGAGTTTGGAAAAAGTAGCCGTTAGGAAGCGCACACATTTCTTGCATCCAAGTGTGGAAAAGACCTTCGCATAGTGGCGGAATGTGGATCGGAACGTCCGAGGCTTCGCCGATTGAGAGGTGGGAAACACCCGGAAAAGAGCGGATCAAAACCCTTTCCTGAGAACGGAAAAAGAATATGTTTATTGGACCCCTGGGGGAATTCTTGGAAAGCGTGCCAAGCGAAGGAAGAGCCAGCCAGTACTTGATTCGACCAGACCTGATTCAGCAGATTAACCAGCCCCTGATGAACCAGCGTACCCAGACGATATGCCAGATCCATATGATAATAGGTGCCCATCTCCAGATTGAACCTGCTTAAATAGAAAGCGCAGGAAAGCCAGCTCGACGGAGAGCAAGGTCAATACAGCAAAATAGTCAATAGCAAATCTACTTATACTTAAGACTTAAACGTAGTATAAAGCTTGTGTTTTCCTTATTTATAGTATAAAGCTATACAAACCTGAACTTACTCCTGCCTCATTTACTATTGGAAGTGGAAGAACGCTGGACGTGTCTATTGGACCTGGTGATGATCCCCTTCCGTCTTATTAGTTCTTTCTTCTTTTTTACTCTGATAGTAAGGTACACGTGTGCAATCCTATAGAATATTATTATACGCAGGGCCCCCACGCTATCGGTCAAGACTCGCGTAAAGGAGGCTTGAAATCGCGCTCAATCAATCAGGTCTATTTGTATGTTGCGGCCAGGGTGGAATTTCCCCCAGTATACCAATCCAAGTCAGAAGACTCAGTCTCAGAGTCAGTCAAGAGTCCTTCCATACTGAGTAGGAAGGTCAGTCAGATCAATGAGATTGCTCAGTCGCAGTGGAGCCTGGACAATAGAGAGCCAAATCAGACTCTCCAGATCGGTGAACTAGAAAGTGCAGGTCAGCGCAGTGGAGATAGAAAGGCAGATGCGATGGATGGATCCTTCCACTGTCTTTGAACCGAGACTAGGCAATTGAGAAGACCATAGCATAGAGAGAGCATGGAAAAGTCTCTCTCTCATCCACTTTGAGCTCAATAAAGAGCAGCTGGGCTGGAGGAGCTTCAATCGGTGCATCTTCCGCTTCTCGTCTTTGCCTATTTTGCACTTCTCTTCTGCATACGACTTTCCACTGGTTCTATTCCTGATGACTTCTCCGAATGAAGGAAGAAGTCCGTGAGAAAGGGCCTTTTTCAATCAGTTGTAGGTCAATCCATCCAGGAAGGTCCCGCGGATCCTGATTGGTTCTTGCACATGCTTGCTTTCCAACATGAGCGGATTCTGATGGCAAATGAAGCCTTGGTACGGAGGTTTCGTAGGGTCCAAATAGCATCCATGTTGTGCATTCTTTTCACTCACTCTCTTTTTTTAGCCCATCTGTGAACATAGGAATTGGATAGATGATTCCCTCTCTCTGAGAACGCACCCCCCTCCTCATCTTATTGATCTTCACGCCGGCAACCTTAACGCACGAGCCTCAGCCTCCTATCGAGCAAGCGGCCGGGAAGAAGACTTCGAACACGATCCAACATTCTGCCACTAAGGCAGAGGGAGGCGTACCGCAAGAATGGCAATGAACGGGAAGGGCTACGGCGGAGCTCCAAACGAGTCAGCATAGAACCACGACTCTTAGTCTTAGTAAGAAAGAAATGAAATCCGGGATTTGGGTCTTCTCAAGTCTTGCTATAGCGCACGAGCTAATTCCATATCTGTCTCGAATCCTGCAAACGATTTGTTCAATACCGGAAAGAAGACTCATTAGGAGGGAGAGAATAGAGGGGATAAAAGAGAACGGTTAGCTCAGTTGGGTAGGGAAATGAGAATATCTTTGTTCAAGCGCTCCGGAGTGCTAGTTGCTTTCTTTAGAGGTCGACGTAACGTCTCGGTTGGAGATTCTACCTGGTAGTGCCGCTACTCGGTATTCGTTGTCTTCCTACCCTGCTACTTTGGTACAATACGAATAGGTGGAATAAGTAAAGTCAAGTACGGTACCGGTATGAGAAGGAAAGGTATCTCATTGCATTTCATCGGTATCGGTAGGTTCAATTGCACTCTTCAGTTCGGTATGATAAAGCGGAAAGATGTTGCTTGAAGTGCGTTCTTTTATGCGTCAAAGAAAGAATAGAATATAGTAAAACGTAAGCTAGTAAGCGCTATCGATTTCCCAAAACAGTAGTAAAAGCACGCTACTACTAATACATCTGCATCTTCTTCGGGTACTACAGCGAGGGAGAGAAGAGATCACGGTTAGGCTGTCGACTTAGGGCATCCAATAGCTCCTACGTTCCCAGCGGTTGGGTAAAAGCTCGCAGCGGTATTCGTGAAGGTCCGTCCGAAGAAGAGGACTAAGACTACACGTAACGGGAAAGACGAAGAGGTGAGGTAGACAGGAAATGGGGTATCACAGAGTCCTCTAGTTCCGGCCCAACTTCCTACGACGTTCCGTAGGGCGTTGGAAGCGTTGACGATCTTTTTTCCTTTTTTTGTGGACATGACTACTATGACGCTGTGCTTGACGCATGACTGACTTTTCTTCACACTGATTGAAATCCGATTCGTCGACTCTATTGGCCGGATATCAATACCTTCTACGGATCAGTGTGGCCAATGCGTCAGCAAACTTCTTCTTCGTCCTCGACACAGATAATGGAAGGTAATCCGTCTGGCTGATATCTGGAAGATACTGATGGTAGGGAATGAGCTTCTTCTTTTTGGTTTTCCAATCACCAGTTGTCTGAAAGATGAGTTGTGACGAATCTCCATATACATCAATCTTCTTTCTTCTTAAGTCGAGGGACGATTGATGGCGATTTTCCGGAGTCGACGCGACGGGTCGTCCACAATGCTACTAAACTGATAGTTGCTCTGTTTAGGAACAAGAACCAGCTTAGACACTGAGAACATGGATAGATACATTTTGACTAATCTGTCCGCCCGAGCGTCATGACGACGAATTAGTCTTCTTTGGAAGTTCGGTATCACTCGAGGTCTCTCGAGCGGATATAGGATGCGGTAAGGATTCGTGTCGATCCCAACACCCGCCATAGGCGCGCATAAGCGACACACTACAGCATTGTTCGTATAAAGCAGTTTTGAGCTCGCTTAACCATATCCTTAAACCACCTTTTACAAACTTCAAGGTATACCGCCACGCAGTACTCTTTTGTGAGACAACCAGAAAGACTTTTTCTGATCCACTTGCTTTCTCGCTTGACTTGAAAAACTGGAAAAAGTCGGCAGCTAGAAGAAAGAAAACGACTACGTAGGCTTTTTTTATAGATTAAGAAAAAGGAAGGTTAAGAATGAAAAAGTTCGAACTTAAAGCTGGCAATAAAAAGCATCCATCTTGGGGTTCGTCTAAGTCTTAGAAAGCATGTCCTCTCGTCTATACCTATCATATATGCTCAGGGGTCCCAATTCCCAAAGGCACTTTGCAGTAACTTTCGTCTTTCATCGAGTCAAGAAAGAAAGTCTACAGTAGCCAGATGGTATTGAATAAACAACAAAGCTATAACGGAAATTGACTATTCTCGTATATATAATAGGGAAATCCCGGCGTTCTTACTTTTTTGATGACCCTACGGTTTTCTTTTCATCTATCAAGTCCCTGCGAAAAGCGTCCAACTTCCCCCGAGGGGAACGGGCCCCGAAGCGAAGGGGGTAAGGTCCAAACGCTTGGGACGTGAGAAATGTTGTAGGGACTAAAGAAAATAGTAAGTGCTATTGTTGCGTAACGGAGTTAACTGGAAGAAATTGCTTTAGCTTACGAAGGTACCATGAGAAAGATTATACGAAATGAGTTCTGAAATGGAAGACGAAAGATGTGTCTACGAAATATCTCTACGTGCGAGTTGTATGTGACTCAGAAGCTATATGCTTAACACATGCGTTCTAACTCCTTTTCAAGCACTGGACTTGACTTGACTTTGAAATGGACGAATGAAGTTATCACGTTCGCCAGGTATTCTATCGCTTCCTACCCCTATTGCATCTTTGGCTTTGGTACAAGTATCTACGCATCGGTTCCATACCTTCAATCCCAAGCAAACAAAGAAAGAAGCTGTCCCACTACACCGGCACTAATAGGCGAAATGAGAATTGATCAGTTCAATCGGTCCCACTATAGGAAGCAAGTTCTTTATAGCAAGGTCGACGTAAGGGGTTCACCTTTCCGGGCTTGTACCAAATTTCCTATGTAGTGCCGGCAGGTTAGGTATGAGAAATAGTTCGGCTAGGGGGAATTGTGCGCATCGGGCAATGCAATAAACGTAGTAGTGCTTGGAAAAAGGTTGGGTAGGGTATTCGCTCCTTGGCTCCTTTGTTCAATCAGCGCAATAGCTCTGTAGCTCGGGAAATAATGGAATTGAAAGAAGAGGGCAATATTAGTATACTCCGTGATAACTCCTTAGTTATGAGTTCGAAAGAAAGCTTCCCACCTACCCCGCGTTTTGTCGAATAGGTTACATACCGGGAGGGAGGGGTATCTTTTCTCGATTCTGGTCGGAGGAAGGGGTGAAGCGAACCGCGCTTGTGTTCGGGAAAGAAGAGATTGGAGCGAGGGATAGTGCGTATAGAAGGAGGGGGAGGGCTACTATTCTCGTCAGTTCGGTATTCTACCAACGAAGAAAGGGACGAAGAGGAAGACTACACAGTAAGAAGGTAGCTGGGATAGAGATCTGTAGCAAGTCAGCTCAGTCAAATGTAGTAGTATAGAAGGAAATCGAAGCACTAACTCCGTCCTTCCATTGGTCCGGACAGGGAATAGAACGGATTACCGGCTTTTCGATTGGGCTTGCTACGGTTGGGAGAGATGGCTGAGTGGACTAAAGCTTAGGATTGCTAATCTCTTGTACGAGTCCCAAGAAAGCAAATAGCGAACAAGAGCCGATCTCTTCAATACCTATGATAGAAAGAATGACGGGAAGAAAAAGAAATAGAATAAATGAAGTTTCGAATTCCTCGGGTAAAATAAGAACAGCCCCCACATTCAAAGCCCCTTTTTTACCATTAGCAAGAACTTGTTTCAGTTGCATATCATAAGGGATTCGAACAACTGCTTCAAATACAGTATCAGGAAGCACAGCTTGCGGAACTTCAATATCCACGGGCTTATTAGCAATTGGCACATACAATTCGTCTAGTTGCTTCTCGTGGATTTTCATAACCCGTTTGAAAGAGATGCTCGATTTATTACATATATAATGATCGATACAAAAATGGATTGAGTCATCTGTTCGGAGGAATTTCTACAAAAAATGAGATAGGTAGCTAGTGACGTATAGTTCCCTACCCGCTATTGTATTGGAATAATTGTACTGGAATAGAGTATAGTATGGGACAAATACCTTGAACAGGTAGAAATATAAAGAATAAGTTCAATTATCAGGTCACAGAAAAATATGATCATTTAATTGATATTACGAAACCAAATGAGTTCTTCATCTTCATTCAAACGTCATTCATTCATTTCATTCTAAATAACTAGGAGATACACGATTTAAATAATGGAAGATCCAATATTTCACAATTGTATCTAGAATAACTGGAAAAGTGGAAACAAGACCAGATAGTTTTTTCTCATTATGGGCCTCGTTGTAGACCTCATTAGTTCCGGTCGAGTGAAATCCTTAAAAGAATCGAAAAAGCCTTTATTGTGTCACTTAAGTTATAGAAGAATTCCTGAACCCAAGAATTAAGAATGACAAGTTCTTTATTACCCAGAATAAAATAACCACTTAGAATAAGCGGGGAAATTAAAAATGAGATGGAGATGATATTCATCATGTGTTTTGACCAATTCTATTGTTTCCTTGTGTATTCCTAAACGAAGCTCTTGTATATGTATCTCTGGGTACTCTTTTCTCATTTCCTCCAGTTCTTATAATTCTATTCATTTTTCGTTAACTTGAATAGCATGAAAAAAGGTTTCGGATTGCCTGCTGTTCCACCAGTTAGTAATCCAAGGTTCCAAACTTTTCTTAAATGAGAGAGAGGCAAAAAGACTATAGATACAAAATATGGGTTTTTATTTCACATTTTTCTTTTCCCCATATACTTTCTCTGCTTTTGGTTTTATTCTATGGGACGCTGCGCCAACGGAATAGGAACATAGAATATAACACGTTTTGCTCGAATGGGCATTCTGAAGAAACTTCAATAAAATAAAAGGTCTTCATGCCTGGTACACGCGGCCAATTCGGCAGCTTTTTGTTCAATTTCCCGTGAAGTCAAATTCTCATCAGTACGAGTCAAGGGAATGGCTCCTTGACCTCGGATTTCCGACACGACGAGGATAAAGACCTTCTTTAACCTCCATTCTGATTGATTGGATATCTCTCATAAGGAAGCGGAAGAAAATGCGGTCCAGGAAATCCCCAACGACACTATTTTTTCTTTTCTTTTCTAGGTCATAACCACTACCAACATCCCACGAAATTGTGCACCACAAATAGGAGCTAATGAATAGTCCTGCGATCCTCCCTTGTGGAAAAAAAATGAGGATGGAAATACGGATATCATCTTTCTACCAAGATAACTGGAAGTTCCAACCACTAAGAATCCTAGTGAACCGGATACAGGCCCAGCAAAAATGACTTGTTTTTCGAGACTCAGTTAGTTGTTCTATCCATATATGTTCTGATCGCCAGTTCATACTTACTCCAGTTCATACTTACTATATTAGATACAGTTGCATTCGATTGGAATTGAGAGAATAACCCAAAATTGACTTGACTTTTCTTGATGCTGAAGTAACTCTCATCAACTAGCACTATTCGGATACGATTTAAGCATTAGTCGTTTTTTTTAATAACCGTTCACTTTTATGTAGATATTATCTATCGTAGTACATACGGACTTTCGGAACAAAGGATAGGATAGATTTCAACAAGCTTTACCGAACCGAACGGAAAGAAGAAAAGAGACCGGAAGGGAAGAGATCGGAAAGAAAGGGTAAGGCTTTCCATGCAGTCTTCTTACTTAACCCGTGCCCAGCCTGTTGCAGTGGCAATTTTTAGCTATCCAGTTTCAATGGCAGTTGCATTCTAGGCAGTTACAGTTGGAGTTCTTTCTAGCCTTGAGGTTTTAGTGGCAGTTTCAGTCCTAGGGTAAGCCTCTCCTGTTCCAGTCCATAGGGGGTTTGAGTTCGAGTTCTTTCTGTTACATCCATTAAGCCAATTCCAATGGTAAGTGCATCGAGCTCCAAGACCAGAACCTGAGCTATCAACCAGAGCGGCCCTACCTGAAGAGCTAGCTGACCATGCATTCCATGTTGCCGCCAGCTGCCCCACCTGCGGAAAGTATCTAATAATAAAGAAGCGGACACTCAGTGGATTCAGATCCTTGATTACGCAGATTCGTATGCGCCTATTTTGTTGATTACGAGGATCGATCGCACTTCTTCCATTCAAGATTCTTTAGGTTCACAAAGAATTTCCTTTTATGCGGTTCGGGAGGGCTTGGTTCCCTGGGACTGGCTATTCCTGGTTAAAGTAAAGTCAATCAGAAACCTAGGAGTTGCAAGCTGCATAAGAGGTTCGGGCGTGATGGCTCTCGGCTTTCGTGACATTTCTCTCGTACTTATCCCTTTTTCTGGCTTTTGTCAATCTTTACGGCACTTCTTTCTCGACTACTTCTTTATCGGCCTGACATTTCTTTAGCCGTGTACTTAAAGCATCTTAACTCCCAAACCGGCCAGTCCGCGGGAGAGGGAAGGGGACGGGGGAGGAATTGCTGCATTATGCTCGTCCTGGTCTTCAGGTAATAGCGGGTCTTCTCGGTCTTGATCATGGCTGCCTTCTTCACCACCTGAACTATATATTGGCGGGTTGGTGGACTGGCACCTCCATTTCCCATTCCTGCAGCCACTTGATGGCTTCCTGACCTATGATAGTTGTTGCCCCCTGCAGCGGGTAATCATAACAATCTCTTGTGGATCATTCGGTAGGGACGCATATGGGTTTGGACCCGTCAACCGACGTTCCCGATGAAACATAGCAAGAAAATCTTTCTATAGAGTCTTCAGTGACCCGCACCACTCTCTGCTTCTTCTGTGGTGGCTGAGCGGATGCCCCCACTCGGGCTAATGCCCCTGATCTGGTTGATGCCCCCGGTTGGGCTGGTGCCCCCAGCCGGTCAAATACACTGACCCGGGTGGATTGTTGCTGTGCGGCTGCTGATTCGGCAGCCTGGTGAGGCACTTGGACTACCGGGTCTTGATACTGCCTTCCCCCCTTGTAGGAGCCCCTTCTTTTGCGGTTTTGCACCGCAAATTCGGAAGAGGGGTCTTGTTGGACTTGCTTCCTCTTCCATTGGGATGGGACGCTACCTGACCGTCCCTTTTTCTTCTCCGAGCCTCCTCTTTTAGTGACCCTCCTCCTCCGTTTCTTTTCTTCTTCTTCTTTTTCACATTTCACATTCTTCTTACTCCCGCTGCGGGGCCTCAACGCGGTCGTATCCTGCTGCACCTTCAGCATCACGCTGTACCGGTTTCTAACCGGCACTGTGGGAATGAGGTCCTTGGGGACCGAAGAGCTTCCCCCATCAAGGTGGACTCGGATGTCGCCCACCAGCACAGTCTTGCCAGACCTTGAAATGGATCCGGCCTTTCTCTTCTTCTGGTTGGTTTCTCTGCCCCCTGCTAGAGGAGGCGAATTGGAAGCTGCCCACCACGTAGCAGCTGACGGGTTGTGTTGTGGAGAGACCCCGCGCCCGGTTGATGGATTTCGGGGACCGGTCTTGAATCGCCTATTGTTCCCGTCTGGTATGATCTCCCAGGTTTGCCTCCATGTTTCTACAATGTAGGGATAGGGAGTCTTTCTTCCATGGCTTGTGTCATGTAAGAACGTCAGTGGGGAAAGCCTGGACTTTCCCCGCACCGGAGCCCATGTTATTAAGTGGTGCAGTGAAGGTAAGGTGTGAAAACCGCTTACTTGAGGTCAGATCTTATTCGAAGGAAGCAGAATCACGCACCCGAGCTTCCTGTTTTCGATAGGCATCAATCGAAGTAAAAAGAAAGAAGTCCTCCGCCCGCCATCAACTGTGGGTACAGTGTGATAGTACGAAGAGGTTGGGTAAAGCTAGTTAGAGAAGCCCGTGAGTCTGATCTTAGGACCAGTCATTAGCTCGCAAATCCGCGAGCGGAATACAATAATAGAGTAGAAGTGGATAATATATGGTTGGACCTTCCTTTTCCCTTAAAGTAGTCGTACGTTAGTATTCCCCGACCAAGTCAGGGAAGCCAGTAAGGGGGAAAGAACATCCGATCTCCCTAGGCATGCGTTCATATGGTAGCTCAGAAAGGTCATTGCCTATGAGTTCGAAAAAGCAAATCCCATATTCTCTTCCCTGCTTTCTCAAAATGTAGTCGTTGAAGCCTTTCTTCCTTGACCAGCTTCCTCTCGCTTTTCCCCCGCCCCTGGCTTCCTGAAGAGCACCCTGCAACATTCAGACGCATCTACCGGTCCACCTTCCCGAGAAGTGGAAAGTTTTGATCCAGACAAGACAGTCCGTCCCTCGGATCCACGGGGCGCCGAGGTCTGTGTGACCAGCCCGGCCCATCAGTGTAAATGGGGGTGGATCAACTCACGGGAGCTCTCGTTTGGACCTGTATTCGAGTTCCGGTGATGCGATCCGATGGAAATCCGTCCGGGAGTCAGACCGTGGTCACCAGGGTGCTACTGTTCAAATTCAGTAGAGTGGGTTGAATCAAATCGTTTGTCTAGAGAGGGTGTAGCGATAACCAAAGCTGACTGTACGTTAAACTCAAGATGCTGTATGGGCAACTGGCCTTAGAGTAGTGTATCGAGCTATAGGACAGGAGCTTGACGAAGAGGAATCCATTCTTTTTTTTTGAGAAGAAGCTTTCACAAAGGCCAATAGCCGATAGCTGATGTCACTAGCCTGAACTTCTTTATCTACTTTCAAGCTGATGGGAGTACGGCTTTCTTCAAGGAAGTGTCACGATGGGAGCCCTAGTCGAGTGCAGTCAAGCCCTTTTCATCTTATCTATTGAAGAAGACTGACTGATAGACTAAAACCTTCCAACCGGAGAGAAGAAGAAGCTTTGGATAAAGAGTGCACAAACTCCTGCGCCATGGTCTACTTTATCGTCTCCACCCGGGGGTATCCCCAGAACTGGAGAAGGGACCAGCGGGTCTCATTCCGAGTATATTTCCTACATATTGAGTTTCTGCGGATGGAGAAAGGACTTAGGAGACTCAAAGGAAGGAAAGAGATCGGGAAAAGCTTAATAAGCAAACGTTTCAAAAGTGGATCTATTGAAAAGAAAGGATAGGCGCGCGAGCGGTTCTAATGAAGGTCCCTAAAAAGGTGCATTTGCCTTCTTGTAAAGTACGAGCTTCAGAGTGTCATGCTTCGTCGAGCGCTGGCCTCAGTTGATCCCATCCCTTCCCCCACTCTTTCTTTCGGGCTGTATCAGGGTTGATGAGCGAAACCTGTCGGATGAAAACTAAACATTGCAAAGACTTTCGACAGGTGTGTGTAGTTTCATCTTCCTTCAAACCGTCAAAGCAGAATAGGCACGTATGGACGCCCTTTAGAGGGGATAAAGATAAAGCCAGGAGATAAGAAATTCATCTTTTTCATGCGATTCGCTTTTCTGCTCGATCACAGGCGAGCAGAGCGCACGAGATCCCGTGTCGACAGAATGCTTTCTTTCCCTTTCTTTGCTTCTTGCTGGGCTGACCTTCGCGTCAGGGATGCGTAGTCCAGCCCATTCACAGGAAAGAAAAGGCACTACCGCTTCGCCGGAGGCGGTAGATTCAGTCAAGTCTTCAGGAATTCTGGTCCTTCGGCCTTTTTGCCCCCAGTCTTTCTCGAAGAACAGGAGGGTGAGGGTCACAGGGAGAGGGAAGCAAAAAGAGTTCTATTTTTCGGCTTTCCTTTATCTTCTCGAAGGTCTTCCTCGGTCCAGGTGAAGCTAGTGACCGAGCCCTTTATAAATAAGCAATATCAGCAAATTGGGCAGGTCCGAGACCCTGCTGGAGCACTCATATCGGCCGGAGGATCAGCTGGTACAATGATCTCCCCAGTCTCTTGGCGCCACGCTTCTCTCTCCGAGATAGTACTCTCGAACTTGACGATAGAGGCCTTCGTCGACTATAGGCCGATGAAGCCGCTACGGTAGGATGCTCTAAATAAGGACTACCATGGAAAGGCTGCCAGATGACCGAAAGAAGAGAAAGATGGCGATCGAACAAATGAAAAATGCTTACCTGCTTTGCCCCGAGGAGATCCAGCTGAGACCGAAAAGCATCGGCCTGATGCTTCATTCCTCCACAGCACTCTTTATCCGGAGGAAAGATTGCATCCCTTAGGGAAATACTTGAGACCGGTCGGAGCGGAACAAGATGTTCGTACCCCCCCACACGCTTTAAGAGTACGAACGCTAGGTATTGCGTAATATCAATAATCAGGACTAGCTTATCGATATCCCTTGCATGAAATGTTTGACCCTTCTATATCTATATCCCTTTTGAAGACCTTTATAGATCGAAAACTCGCTTTAGAGGGTCTCACTTATATAGAATAGAAAATGGAGAGTATCCGGGCTCTGGAAAGAGACGCTTGCTTGCTCGTGATGGATTATCAGCATCGGCATCGGTACGGGGGCAGGGCGAAAAACTCTCCTGCGCTGGGGACATACTATGGGGCACTTTCTACTGCTTCCTGTCAAAGGGTCGATGAGTGAAGAGTCTGACCAAAAGGGAAAGAAAGACATCAATTCCTTTCAATCTCAGGAACTTCCCCCTTTTCTGTTAGTTTTTCGAGTGCTGGATCATCTTCTCGTAAGAACTCCCCCACGGAGCGGTAGCAGCTAAAGTCAGATTCTTTCCGTCTAATCGAGTGAGCCAGAAAGGAACAAAGCGACGAAAGTCTCCTTAAGCCTCGGCTTTAGCAGTGGGGCGTCGTTCCTCACTTTCATACTGAGTTCCATCCCGGACTTTTCAATCCTTTAACGTCTGGAACCGCGAATCTAGCCACCACTTTCTCTATTTAAAGAGAACATCCGATCATTCTTCGAAAGAATCGAAACGTTTGCGATACCCAATTGAATGAAACTTCGCGTTCGTCCGCTTCATCTGGCGTTATAGCGAATGTCCGCTTCCAAGTCGTCTACATGTGAACTGATCAAGGGGCTCAGCCCCCCGCTGGCATAGTAGAACCGTTCTGAAAACAAGATCGCAGGAAGCAAGCTGGGTGATGTTTGGTGTAACTACCATAGGATTGGGGGTCTCTTCCTGTCCTGAAGAAGCAGCGATGAGGGATTGATGAAGGAGAAGCCATAGTGTTGTCAAAGCAGCTTGGAATACTACAATCAGAGGCTCCATAGCTTTCCCTTTCTATCTATCATAAGCGGAAAGCGACCTTAATCAGTCCATTTCCTCTCCTTTTATGGAATCGTTGATACATATGTTACGATGCCTTCGGATGAGGGAGGCGAGAAAACCCTGATAGCTTTGGTGGCAGGATATGACTCTCTTGATGGGCCGAATGGTGAAGTGATCTGCCTGTCGCAGATCGCGATATATCTGGCGAAGAAGTAGAAGTGGAGTCCCAACCCCGGCAAACAGACATCTCATTCTCTGTTGGAAGTAAACATGTTCTCACCCTGAACTCAACATAGGGCCCACTACTCATGCCCCTGGCAGGTCTGATTCGATAAGGATCTGGATGAGGCCTTTACAACAAAGGGTTTCAGCCCCAACTGATCCACCATCTCCGTGGACGCTATGTTATCCGAACTCCCAGCATCAATGAGCCTCTTTGCACTGGCCAATTCCGACATAGATTCGGAATACAGCCTCTTGACTATAAAGCTCCTCCTCCTTTCTGCTGACGTTGACTCACGTTGACACACAATCTAAGGACAGCGAAACTGTCTCCTCTCCGCCGCCTCCGCTATCTTTCCTATTTGAACTTCTTTTTAGAGCTTCCCGGGCTCGCCGGCTCCACAACGTGCACTCTTCCATCTTCAGCATACTTCTTCCAAAGACACTGCACTCCTGGGACTTCCTTCATCCAACCAGTTACCACGAGCTTCTTCAAAGCATTAACTCATCTCCTGGCTCGGGATCTGGTGGTAAGCCCTTCCCAGATCAAGAGCAGAAAATAGACTAGCACCAGCCAAGATCTTCCCCATGTTGTCCAAGCTCTTTTTTCTTTTCTTGATGGTTCGACTATCAATGTACATTCTCCAGGTGCCATCCTTCTTAGATCTTAGTAATCCGGGTATAGCACAAGGGGCGTTAGCGGTAGTGAAGGGTCGAGCGAATAAGCTCCTTTCTCCATCACGTGTCGCCTCTTTTCTTCATGCTCCGATGGGCTCATCCGTCAGCCTCCTCGCTTAGATTAGCTCTACTCTCGTGACGGACTAAAGGCTTGGTGGGTAGCTCACTAGCGAAGCGGTAGGAGTTTTCATCAATCCTTTCACAAGCCCTTTCTCTCAACGTACAGGGACAAAAGCTCAAAGACCTGCAATATGCCGATCTCGTGCTAAGGTAGCTCCCTTCATGGGATAGGGGATAGCGGTGGGATGGAAAGAAAACGGAACTAGCGCTTCAACTCCCAGGCACGAAGGACGATCTCTCAATCCGACGAGAGAAAAGGCCTAGCTTACTTGCTTAGTCCAATTCCGAACGCGCCTTATAAAGCTAAAGCCCTAAATGACCTGGAATGGGCCCAGAATGGATGGATGGATAAAGATCCCAAAGCTTCATTTCTTTCGCATTGCCGCTAACTATGGAATGAAGTTTCGCTTACCAGAGTCCACATTCGCCAGTAGCCTGCCGTCAGGCGTTGACAAGCATGATATTTGACTAAGGATAGGAGAGGTGGGCCTGTTGTCCCATTATCCACACTAAGCTGTCAGTAAACGTAAAATAGTGACTATGCTTATACATAATAGGATTCTTATTCAATATATATATATAAAATAGGAAAAACTGTGCTTCGAAGCGAAGGTCAATCGTCTTTGTACTTAGTCTGGAAGGGTCACCCTATCCCAGAAAATATCTATCTTTAGAGTAGAAGAAGAGAGAGCGTTATGCTTAACACAAGCAAGTTGGACTTGATACTAGGAAAACCTATCCAGAAGAGTCCATCCTTTCTTATAGAAAAGAAAGAACTTAGCCTCCAGCCACTAAATTTGTTTTCTGCATATAGCAATCTGTTCACCCGGATGAATTGGTATAAATAAGATAGATAGAAAACGAAAACATCCAATCGAATGTAGCCAATCTCTTCCTAAACCCACCTAATAAAGCATTAACGAAAAAAGTGCTTTTTCTAAGAAAGAAGTCTATATCTATTCAAAGCTCCAACCTTCCGGTAGAATTGTCCAGGTATGAGTGGTATCGCCAGCAAAAGCACATAGAGCCATATTTTTGAACAATCTTGACCTCTATTAGTGCTCATTTGGTATTGGGTTTTCTTCTATTCAGTTTTGCAAATGTTCACACTAGGAAAAAGATTCACTCCAGCACCTCTTCATTGACAACCTGTTGATCATTATAACTTCGATTAGGGCCTTAACTTCATATACAATGGCTTTCTTTTCTTCTCTTTTTCTTTTTCGTTTTAGTGTTTCAAAAGCTTTTTTTTCTCTGACTTCTGTGACATTTGTCCCCTATTCTATCCCTGCTGATGAAATACCAGCTATAATTCAAGAAAACAATTTCATTGCTTTAATGGCATCGGTCTTATCCGTGCGTCTATGAATCCAAACCTCCCAAACACTGTTTTTTCCTTTCGTGGATTTACTATTGGATTATTCCCCCTTCCTCAAGTGCCAAAGCGGATTCAATAGCTGCGTATTCTCGGCATCAAGTCAAGACCGACCCTTGAAAAGAAAGGTTAGCATCTACCTCCCGCATTCAAACACAGGAAACAGCCATGCAGGGGATTATATTCTGTTGATTAAGCCAGCCTCTTCTTAGACCATGTATTCTTCCTCCGATTCTGGACATGGTTTATGATTCACCTGTTCGAGGAAAAGATAGAATAGTTAATTCAATTAGCAGATCAGATGGTTCGAAAATCCCCAGCTTCGATGCATGAATCCGGATCAAGGACCTTCGCTTCGGGACGACTAAGCGTCCACGAGTGAAATCCCAGAGTCAAAGACTCCAAGGACAGAGTGAAAGAAAAGGAAAAGTGTTCTTAAGGACACCGCCGGGAACCATAGGGCCGTGCCAAAGGAGGGAGGGTTCGAGATCGAAACTTATGAATTGGATTCTTTATTATTAACCGCAAAGCTTTCCACCTCTCTTTCTGTATCGGCTTGGTGGATCTTTTCAGTCAAGTCATGCATGGAACCAGAAAGAGAAAGACTGGCGGAGACGTTCCGGTCTTTGAACTATTGCCGGACTGGACTAAAGGAGAAGGACGACCCATCCCATTCTTGTCCGTTTGGGCCCTAAGCAGGCTAAGGAAAGGAAGAACCGAAAGCTCGCCGTTGAGCCTTTACCTCTATGTCTTTAAGGGGTTTTGAAAGGGGGTTAGATCTGAGTACTTGGAGTTTGGGACAGAGAAGGGCTTGCTCACGAAAAATACATATACATTGTGAGAAATGCTGCATCGTCATCGATTCCTAAGGCTGGTAATGCCTCAAGGATAAGGCAATACAGTCAGAAAGGAAAGCATTCCAATTGCAGCTGATGAAACTATAGCACGAACAGCTACCTCCTCTTCCCCCTCGGGACACTCCCTTTAAAGACGTTAGCAAGAAAAGAACAGCTGAGTCCTGCTTTGATTAGGACTTTCTACGGCCATCGTCATGCTACTTTTCATTCGATTTTCACTACTTCGTCTTTCTTTCTTTCTGCTACTCCGGACTCTTTAAAGGCTTTGAGCCTGCCCTTGAATCCGGAAGTCACGGACGTTCGACTTTCAGCTTGGCTAGGGCGCTGGAAAAGAAGCGACGTGTCCTTATCTGAACCACTACGTACTCCAACAAGGATGGAGTTGACTCCCACCTGGTCAATGGTCGAGAAAAGGGTCTCCAGTTAGTTAGACAGGTTGGTTCTTTGCGGAATCGAATGAGGGGAGCAGCAGTGAAGTGGGGCTAACCTGGTTAGACTGCAGTTACTGGCTTCTTCGTTGGTTCGGATCCATGGGAATTTCTTGTTTGTCATGGTCACGCCCGGTTTTCATAAAGAGTCTCTTTCGAGGGGATGGGAAAATAGAATAGGGAAGTGGTTCATTGGAAGCTTCTTTCTCTATCTACGTCATTTCATTCAATGGAGAGGGGGAATAGATAATGGGTATAGTACTCGTTCTTCCTCTGTTGCTACGACGGGTTTCATCGCAGAAAGAGCAGCTCTTAGTAGCTTCGCTAACTAGTTCTCACTTTCTTGGCATCGATCAGTACTTGGTAAGGTTTTCTGTTCCTCTTCTCTTCTAGTCGCAAGTAGGAAGGAGAGCCTTCACTTGATCTGCCGGTAGTTACTGAGATCTTTCATCTAGGCAGCCCGGCGGGAGAAGTACTGCTCCTGGTAACTTTCGTTAGGGGAAAGAGGCTTTCTATTATGATCGACGTGGGGAAAGAGTGATATGCCCTATATTATATATTCGACCCAAGGCCTTTTTTTATAGTGAGGAAGACTCGTGCCAACTATTTTCATTATCGGTAATTTCGGAGCTTGGAGGGGACGGGGAACAACTGGGCACCCCGCCTTGGCCTTATAATGCTTACCGATGAGGTAAAGAAAAAAAAAAAGCCATTATACCTCACGTCGAGGTGCGGGGGATGGGAACACACCAGAAAGACTGGCGCGAATAACTACTGATTTTGAGGAGGAAAAGATAAAAGACTGCTACTGAAAAGAAAAGAAGAGTTATTATCAAACTTACCGGGGGCAAGGCAGGACTGATTCCTATTCCCGGAAATGCGCCTACTCCCCGTGTCTTCCGTCATTCGTAGGTCGTGGAACAAGAGAGCTAGCAAGTCTCCCAAATCTGGTACTTCTTACTGCCACTCGCGCCATCGGCTGCATTCTCCTCGCGGACCTCCTTTTCACTAGTGGCACACAAAGTCCCTTTTTTCTTCTTTTTTTTTCGCTGCGGCTTAGGTACCATTCCCAAGGATAGCGTCGGGTCTGACCCACCATTAGCCTGGTCTCGCTTTGGTAGCCCAACCTGCTATCAGGGCAAGGAACTCTTAGCTCGAACCAACTTCTTATCTAACCGCTCCCAAAGCATCGGCATTAGACTGAATCTGATTGTAAGGCTGTTTTCGTTTTTTTCTTGCTTTCCTTTCCGCTTTCCAATCGCAGGCTTACTTGCGGCTTAACTTCCCAATTGACAAGGACAAGAAGGGGAACCGAAGCGCAGCACGAAAGCTGAAGGGAAAGAGTGACGTTCTTGTCAGTGCCATAATTCTTCGCTATAACCCATGTTTCATCACATGAACGATAGATTCTTCATTGGTCGCTCGATATATGGAAGAATTTCTCTAAACGACCCTCCAAGTTTACTTTAATGGAGTAGCTCCTGGACTTGCTTTGTTGACTGGACTAGCCATTGGAGGATGCCCATTTGTCGGCTTGAGGAAGCCCATTGCCTTTGACTTAAATCGGCTGGGGATTGGAGGGCGGGAACAACATATCGATCGGTTGGAAGGTTGGAGGAATTGAAGAACTTGTCGGTTAGAGGGCGTACTTTGGAGGGTCCCCCCTGCTTTGCTTCTTCTTGAGTTCTTTTTACTGGGCTAAGGCAGGTGAAGTGGCGCCGATTGGTTTCAACTGTTGGTTAAGATCAGTTCTTTTTCTTTCTTTCCTATGCTTATAAAGGAATGGGGAATATCTGGTTTGACTTGACTGACTCGGATAGCTAAGAAAGGGAAGCTGCATGAGGGTCTTTCTCTTGCTGTGGGAAAGACACCGGACTTACCTGACACTATAGCGTGGCCTGCTTCAGTTGATCGGAAGTGCGAAAGTCGAGTTGATCTCATACATATAGAAAAAAGTAATTTAGACTTTTGAAAAAAGAAAAAACTCACTCAAATCACATCTTCGTCTCGCCGGAGTCTAATGTAGCAGGAGAAGAGGAAGAACTAACCGGAACCAGTGCAAGCGAGTGAACTAAACTACCGGCATGGGCGGATAGGCCCTATCCCTAAAAATTAGAATCATGAATGGAATCGGTGCGCCGGTGCGGGGCGGTAAGCTTTTTCTTCCTCTGTCGGGCTAAGGAGTGGTGCTTTCATATCTGCGCTAGATGCTGGGTACAGATGGGATTCTAGGTCAATCAGTCTCTCGGCAACAGGGTTTTCTTCCTTATTTACTCTTAAGGGTACTGCGCTATAACAAAACAAAAAGTAAGGAACTCTCCGTCTCACTCTCGGCGTAAGGAATATTATGAGGCATAACGACTCTTATTAGATAGATGTGGGCTAAGGACTGTGTTGACTGAAGCTTTCGACATCCGGAATGCGATAACTCTCTATTACTATTATTTATTAGAATTATTGGCCCATACCAGCGATGGAGATTGAAAAGGTGGAGGCTTGAATATATCTCACTGGGAAAGCGACCTACGGAAGTCTTCTCACTTGGAATACAAATACAGCTCACCATCATTTGAAGAAAAAAAGAAAGGTTCATTAAAAGAAAGTACGAAGGCAATTGAGTTTACACGGAAGTAAGCAAATAACTGATAGTTGTCTGTGACCAAGGTCAGATTATCTACAACCGTAGCAAGCTTCCTATTGGCCTGTCACCTATCATCCCCATCCTGGTTAGAGTAGTTGGACAGAGACTCGCTCTTCTCGTCCACTTTACCAGAAGAATAGTGACGTTGTCTTCCTCATGTCGACCAGGAGTCGGTTAACTAGTCATCGGTCTTTGGCACCTCGAGAAAGAAGGGACGCATTTAATTTGGCAGTTTTCTGGATGTTAAATAGGGTGACTTTTTATTGGCATTGGAAACACATCACATTATGGCCTTTCACAATTTAATGAATCATTTGATGGGATGGTTAAGACTATGGTTGAACTCTTCACAACAACTCAATGGATATAATCCTTTTGGTATGAATAGTTTATCCGTGTGGGCGTGGATGTTTTTATTTGGACATCTTGTTTGGGCTACTGGATTTATGTTCTGAATTTCCTGGCGTGGATATTGGCAAGAATTGATTGAAACTGACGCATGGGCTCATGAACGTGGCTAATTTTCTTCGGTGGAGAGATAAGCCAGTGGCTCTTTCCATTGTCCAAGCAAGATTGGTTGGATTAGCCCACTTTTCCGTAGGTTATATATTGACTTATGCAGCTTTCTTGATTGCCTCTACATCTGGAAAATTCTTTGAATTTAGTTATTTCTTTTTTTTTATGTACTGTATCAGCAACAATCTCATTTCTTTCAATGGAGAGGGCCTTCAACTATTTATTTTTACATTGCGGACCCGAACTCTATCATTTAGAATAATAGGAACTGAACATTATGGCAAAAAAAAGTGTGATCCATAGGGGGAAGAAACGGCAGAAACTGGAACAGAAATATCATTTTCTTCGTCGATCTTCAAAAAAAGAAATAAGCAAAGTGAGTGAAAAATGGGAAATTCATAGAAAATTGCAATCCCCACCACGTAATAGTGCACCTATACGTCTTCATCGACGTTGTTTTTTGACTGGAAGACCTAGAGGTAACTATCGAGACTTTGGGTTATCCGGACACATACTTCGAGAAATGGTTCATGAATCTTTGTTACCGGGCGCAATAAGAGAAAGTTGGTAAAGGTCAAAATAGCGTTTCATATTTGTATAGATCTCTATGAGAATAGATCATAGTCTTTACCATTCTGTATAAATAGACTATTATATTTGTATAGATATGGTAGAGAGGCATATCTAATCTTTCTTCGTCTATTAGTTCCCAGTTCTTTAGCGCGGAGTAGAGCAGTTTGGTAGCTCGCAAGGCTCATAACCTTGAAGTCACGGGTGAAAAGAAAATCCTGTCTCCGGGAGAGAAAAAGGAGGAAGATAGAACGTAGATAGTATCGTAGTCAACTATACCAAATTTCTTATTCCATTTCCGTTTTCTTAATCAGTATATTACTTCACTATGGGCGGATAGCGGGGATCGAACCTTGGCAAAGAGAAATTTTACCATTCGACCATATCCGCATTTTCTTCCTTTCTGATACACATGCATATGTCCACTATTATATGATATATCATATATGCGTCTGGATCATATTTGCGCAGGGCCTGATACTCAGATACTTCTTATTTAATCTTAATGTCTTTCACAAGACTTTTTTCTATTTTTAAAGGCGTTCAATAAATCAGAGAATTAAGGATAGCTACTAGAAAGACTAAGAAAATCCATACCATAATGATGTACCTGAAAATACAACATTTTTTTGACCATCAGAAGAAGCAAATACAATGGGTACACTAAGAAGTCAGATTTATGAAGTTGCAATTAATGCAAAAAGGAAAGCAATAGTCATTTTTGTAATCCTCCAAGTTACCAACAAATGAACTATCAACTATACCATTTCATTTGATCCCTCGCTTAGTAAAAGAATGTAGGGATTCGACCGCGAATCAATTGATTCTTTAGAACTTATTACGCTTTCTTTTTTTTCGAGAGGGGAAAGAAGAGCATTTATTTTCAACCTTTATACCTGTGTTCAGAGTTCAGAAATCGTCTGTGAGCTCTTGCAAGAGAAGACAGATCCATAGGCCGCAAAAGAAGACTTTCGCTAAACAAGAGACAGCTTCACAAGAGAAAGGAGTCGATTCCTTATTCTATTATAGGTAGCGCGCACAGGAAAGAGAGAAGAGCGACAACAAGATATCAACAGCCCCCAAGGAAGGAATAGAACTGAGGGGCTATCAATCCGCCAAAAAAAGAATTTGACGCACGAGTAGAAAGAAGTAGATGAGGGATGGAGTTAATTAGTTCAAGTTTCTCACGGACAAGAAAATAGAAAAGAACTAAGAATCCCAACGGACCTATCTAACTAAAATATAGCCTACAGTGAACCGGCTGTTCACAAGGATTACTCGTCGGGCATGGCAACAAGGCTAACCGGAGGCAGTCGTAGCCTTTTAGCTTGGACTAGGATTAGCGTGGAACTTGCCATTTCATCCCGGTTAAAAACTCTAATAAAGTCAGTGCCCGAGGGGTTGAAAGCGATGTGATCTGCCGCTTAGAGCTCTATATTTAGTCCCATACCGGCGAAAGGAGTTCTGTTCTCACTCTTTAGACTTTGGAGACTAATCGAAAGCTTCATCAAGTCTTTTTGTGATAGCGATGGCGGATAAACCAGATCCTTCATCCCCCGTGGTCTGTCCTGGCCTCTTCGAAAGAGTTCCTCTTTGGGGTCATTTTTTCAAGCCGGTAGAAAGAGAGAAAGCGAGTAGAATAAGACTTTTTCGCTAGCGAGAAAGACCGGACTGACAGAGCGAACTGTAAAGGTTGCTATTGCTCTTTGCTGTAAGAACTAGTTCGGATGGAAACCCTGATGAGACAATAAAGGATGATGATTTCATCTCCTCTACTTCCACCTCTAACTCTAAAGCGTCAGTATATAACAAGTGCGGGCCGACCTTAGCAGCAAGTCCCTTCAATTTCACTTGCACAAACCTCCCATATGAAATATTAGTGAGAGTCGTAAGCCCGCATCGAATGCGCTCTTGCTGCGCCTTGTTCTCGAATAACATAGAAAATAGCGTATATATCAAAGATCAGATTCAGCCGATTATGTGCACTAATGACTCTTTCTGAGTCACTAGAAATTCTTTATTACAGCTTCAGTAATAGCCTATCCTTTCTCTAGCGCACTCCTAAAGCAGTTAACAAGCAGTTAACCAGATGTGGAATCTTTCCTCTTCCGAAGAACTTGAAAGCAGTCAATCAAGCCGTAGTAGAGCTCTGAAAGCTCTAAGTCAAGCAGTCCAGCAGCTAAGACCGCTTCAACAGAAAAAAGACTGACATCTGTAAGAGGCTCTTATACCGCTCCTGACCCTCGATCGAGAAAGGAGCAGCGCCCTACCCTTCCTTCGCTTCCCGCTGTTAAGAGAACCGGGCTATAGATCTACCGACGAGGGCTTTCGGCGACCAGGCGAGCAGCTCCTCTAAAAAAGGCTATGCTATAAAGGGCAATTCAGGTAGTTCGAGAGCAGAGATTATCGGATTTCACCAACCCAACTACCACTACCAGGGGATTCCGCAATCCGCTCGTTGATCGCATGTTGATTCCAGTCTTCAAACGGAATGAAAGCAGGAGATTTATTAGCTATATACGCTGCAAATAGTGTGACGGTGATCAAAGAGCATTAGCTACCTCTCGTCTCTTGACGAGTCCTGACCCCCAGATCGAAAGGTTACGATTCACTCCGGTGCTGCTTGCTGGTGGGGGTTGGGAGTATCTCAACTATGAATAAGAATAAGAAGTCGAAGAAGTAAAGACTCCCTAGATCAGCCTCTTACTTACCTACCTTCCCTGACTAGCGTTTTTGGTTGGTATCTATGGATACCTCCTTTTCGGCTCATACATAATGGCCTTCCTTGAGTTCGCTGCTAAACGAAGACGGTAAGGGATAGCTGAGGGGGGCAAAAATAGGTTTGGACGCTCATCTCGGACAGCTGGTAAGGCTGACAGAGACCCAGTCATAAAATTGGGAACTACGATCACTGTTCTTGCGCGCGAAGTTCAGCAAGCAATCGCCACTTTGCTTCCAAGCACGCATTCGCTCATCAAGTTCATAAAAGTCTCTTACCTTATGTCGATGCGGGTGCCCGACCCCCCGCAAGGCTATATGTTTTTGGTGCTACTGGACTTTACTTTCGACATTTCGATCCGATTCCTCACAACAAAAGAAATACGCACTGTATGCACCATAGAATATATCAACGGGAACGGGGATTTGAACCCTGTTTTTTCCGCTTTCATTTTGATAATGCCGATCTTCTTTGACTACTTATATAAGTAATTAGATAGCCCTTTTCTTCCATAGGCCTGAGGGTATATCTTGTTGGCAGTCGTTCAGATTGTATATCTGGGTAACCACGAAAGAAGCAGGCAAATCGCTCTAGGTGAATCCTCGGAAAACGTTATAGGCGCTGATTCAAACTAACTTCGAAGACCAGAATGAAACTTCGGAGAGATCTACCTTTTATAAGACTTTCGCCTGAAACCAATGTTGAATCTAAATGTGAGTTTGGGAGCTTCGCCATGTTGCCTCATCAGATCTTTGACCATGTGAATGGGATACTTTATTTCCGGTTGAGAAATTAGTAAATGCAACCAAAAGATATAGAAAGAGATGAGAAGAAGGAAGTTGTTCCTGAGTTGGACAGAATGGAAACGGAATCTATGACACTGTAGACTTCTCAAGAGCCTGCATGAGATCCAAAGTTCCATGCCGCATCCACGAACAACTGAAGCTCAAAATCCTCATTTCCAGGCCCCGTAAGCTATTGCTTTTCCAAAGCGTTTGTGAGACCAAATAGCATTGCTCTCGGCAGCAGTGAAGGGAGAGGCTTGAAATTTCCTTCTTCTTCTCTTCTTCCTACATTTCCCAATCTCCCATAAGATGTAACAAGCTTGACAAAGGCATAACAAGAGGTGATTAAGACAGCATTATTTATATTCTGAATGCGAATGCCTAACCTGCTCCCGAACCGCGAAATTGCAGTTGAAGAAGAGGTAGTGCAGTGATTCCTCATCATCATTGCATAGCACACATGCGTCACGGGTATTGAACATTGAGTTCACTTTAGTAGAGAGAGTCGAATAGGTAGTGCAGAGGCAAGCAGTCGCCATATTGCTCGTCGCTATCTACCCCCATCCATCTCTCTTTGAGAAATATGACCACCGAAGCCCACTGGCTCCCCTTAGAATATCGGATCCTATCCGGTCGGGAAGAGTGAAATAAGAGATCTTTTCTTCCGGCGGTTTCCGTGACTCATCCAAACGTGAATCAAAGAATTTTCCAAGGTCGCGAATGGGCAAAAGCTCTTCTATGTTGGCTATCCTTCCTGACGACCGCTATTGCTTTCTTATTGCCTGGCTCGTGCTTGTTCGCTGGTCAACAAAAGCAAAGTTCCAGTGATTGGCGCGTAAACCGTTTGCGGTTCCTTACTCACTGACTTCTTGGGAAGCATACCCTTCCATATAGGTCGTGGAATTGCTTGACCTATGCATGTTTTTTATCCTATCCTCCTATACCACACATCCACATACTCCGAAGTTCATCCAGAAACATCCATCCAGTCGAGAAGGTATCCGTGGTCCCGCCCTTTCCCCATGCTAACGAGATGCCTTCTTTCCCATCCGAGCCGCCCTTCTCACTTAGTCTTGTCAGGATCCTATCATGAAAGAAATTCCAAGCGTAGTCACCTGCCCGGTAGCAAAGACCAGAGAAAGCACCGGAAGAAACTTCTGCTTCATAAGATCATAGGTGCTCGCATTCTCATCAATCATCTGTCGTGACGGATCGGGATAAAACCACTCGTGTTGACCAGGAGGATGCCCGCTGTCAGCAAAGGACCAGAGGGGCCCCGGAGAAAGAAAGAAAACCGTACGTGCACAGGTATGTCGTTAACATACGAAATTAGTTCAGTTCAAAGTGGAGTGAGCAGCAAAGGAGACCAGACGACGGATGACACCTTCCTTCTCTATACCGTGTCTCTGATGAAGCAATCCGAACCGACAAGCGAAGCGTCCTTCCTTTCTCAATGACCGGACACCGAGATCCATGTTCTACCTTCCTATGCTTCATCCGCTATCGCCGTCTTTCCCTGTTGTCCCAGGAGCGATCGGGTGGAGAACCTTCTTCCTACCAAACCGATGACTGGCATTTTCTTTAGTGAATGGCTTCGATCCCTACCGAGAAAAGTCGTCAATCCGGAGGCAATCGGCCGTGCCATTTGTAGTGCGCCCGAAGCGAGCCTATGGTCTTTTTTGCTCGGCATTCCCGGGAGAAGCAGACACTAATCAAAGCTCGGAGCCGGGACGACGAGCAAGGCCAGCAGCCCTAATTCGTTTGGTGAAGGAAAGAAGTCAAGCACATATGCAAATGCTGCCAGAAAAGCTGTGAGAGCAAAGTACCAATCTATTACTGAAGAGGAAAGGGGCTCAAAGAGTCACCAGATTGCGTGGTCATTCCTGCTGGAAGAGAGCAGAAAAGAGTGGAGCAAGACGGATCCAAGATTCCCATCAACATCCTCCGAAAGATGATTGCTAAGAAATGGCCGAAAATAGAAGGTCCTCTTCCCGCACAAGAGAACTCCTCCGAATAGAGAGCTTGTCCTGCTTGGTTTCCAGTGCTTCCTAAAGCTTACTATTTTCGTTTTAGGAGATCGTTCGAAAGGATCGAACCGAAGGTCAATGATTTTTGATCAAAATGCACCCCTCATAAACCAGTAGTGTTGGGTTTGTTAGAAACTCTGATTAGTGGGTAGGTGGCGACTAAATGTTGTAAGAGTTTGGGTTTTGATAAATGGATGCGTATTGAATCAGTGGGCTGACGTGGGAGAATTTGGCTGCTATGGAAGAGTAATTGGGATATTGAGGTCTTGTCTACTCATCCGCAGTTTGCTCATGTGAGGGTGAAGCAAGGAAATGTTAGGCCTTGGGTGATGACAGTGGTGTATGCTAGTCCAAACCAGACTCTTCGTAACTTGTTATGGTCCGTGAATGAGCTTCGTATCAAGGATGGTGGTTGGGGATTTAAACTCGGTGAGCTCTCCGGAAGAAGTGTTGAATGATACCAGCTATTCCATGAGAAGAAGTTCCAAGTTTATGTGGATCTTGGGTACTCTGGGAGCAAAAAAACATTACGTAGGGGACGCAGTGAGGAGATGATAATGACGCAGCAAAGATAGAAGCGCCACAACTTCTCTTTCTCAAGGAGAAAAGAAAGAGAAAGGAAAAAAGCAGAAGTCGCATCTGGGAAAGTCAGTAAGCCAATTTCTTGGACGATCGGAAGGTTGATTGACAAAAGAGATTAGGGATAGGTAAGATTTTTTCCATGATTAGAGAGATGAGACTCGAGCTGTTTTCATGCCAGCAAGGGAGTCGGGATAGATAGGACAGGATAAGCTAGGGCCAGTTCCCGGTCTCCTTATGCTGTTTGTTTCAAGTGTTGGAGCGAAGGCGAAGGAATTTTCCAAGTTCTTCTCTATCTGACTACCTCTTATGCAAGAGGTGCGACGCTTATACAACTAGTAAGCGCTATATTGATCTCTTTGACGCAGTCTCAATGAAGTAGTCCCTTATTAGGCTCTCAGTGTAAACCTAGTCTCACGAATCCGAACAAAGCTGCTGAGCAAATGGACAGTCTCCAAGCGTTGAATGCGCTTCGATATCAATAGAATAAGAAGGGGGACCGTTGACTTTGCCAGCCACACTCTACTCCCAACGGCATAGAAAGAAAAGCGTTTCCAAGGTTCGGTACGGTTTGTTACAAGGGGCGCCCAAGAGCCTGGACGATTGGAATCTGTATTCGAGACTTCGATTTCCACCCTACATGGAAGCTTGAGCTCAATCCACCAGTGGGCGAACCTATGACTTCAATCTTCCCAGGCTTGAGTCTCGAAGATGAACGACCTCAATATCCGATCACACACGAGGATAGAAAGAAGATCAGTTACAGTCCTGGGTTTTTTCCTGGGGTTGTCAGGCGGGTGGTGGTTTTTTTATAACCCAAAGTCCTCCTTTATGAAGCAACAAAGACAGAAGTGACCCGGAAACGAAGCTAGCGAAGGAGCGGTAACGTAATCAGTGCCCCAGGTGCAGAATAAAGCGTTTTAAGTGACCAGACATGGACAGAAAGCGGGAAATGAAAGACTCGAAAGGGATCAGGTTTTTTCATATCACATATAGAAATAGAAAAACATTGATTGACGCTCCGGGAATCTGGGCGAAAGAAGAAAGCAGAGAACAGAAGGTAGGTTTCGTTCTTTTTACTGTCCCAAGGCCGGCCAAGCCAGTTCATTTAAGAGCTTTGAGGTGTAGCACCTAGTTAAGACAAACCGAGTCTTCGTCACAGAATTGCGAAAAAGGAGAGATATAGAATAGAAACCAAGAGCTAGTGCTCTGATACCATGAAAGAGTTTCAAATACAAAGAGCAGTATGGTAAAGCTGCTCAAAAGCCCCAACCTTTCAGGGATGGTGCCAGTAAGCTGATTATTACCTAGATACAAGCCTTGAAGCTTAAGCGAATCGCCAAACTACGGAGGAATGGGACCAGTAAGCAAATTACCAGATAAATAGTTGATTTGTCCAAAATCTCCCTAAGCACATAACAGTCCATTGCGCTATGGGATATCTTCCTGTGATAGATACAGAATCGCGAATGCTTCTCGTCTTCAGCAGTCGGGGCAGTTGTCACAGAAGGTAGCTCGATAACCCTATCTTCCAGCCATTTCTTCAAACTGGGCTGCATCTATGGAAAGGTGTTGAGAGATTTCTAAATAAGCAGTAGTGGAACCAGCATAATGAAAAAAGCTAGCAAAAGGGCAGGCCAGAGTCGGATTCAGCCAGAAGAGCTTAACCAATATCTATGAAAAAATAGCCTGAAGAATGAGTGTCTCATCACCTTATGCAGTTGACTCGTCAGTGTCATCACTCACTGGATGAGCGTTTGTACCAGTTCCGGACGTCTGCCCAAGACCCACACTTCAAGCCTTGTATCCTACCACGGAAACTCAGCTATCAATGTCGTCTGGCCCAGTAGCCCCAACTGGACTTCACCACTCTACTTCGGACAAGAAGAGGAAGGGGCACCGTCCCCGGCGTCCCATCCACGTTGGCACTCTGCTGAGACAAAACCAACACCGGCTTCATCATAATCTTCAACCACTGTCACAGTGCCAAGCCGGGCCGACGCTTCATTGTTATTCTTCTTGACCTTCAATCCATTTTCTGAAGATTCGAATTCCCAACATACCAAGAAGGCCAAGAAGGTGAGGTAAAATCAGTGCATTCGCTGAAGAGGAATTTATCCAGAAAGCATGTTATTGCTTATCAAAAGATCTACCACGACCACACAGTTCCCCAACACATCAGGTATGGTCCCAGACAACCTATTGTAAGACAGATCAAAAACTCCACGATGTTGAGCATAGCTCAGATAAGGGATATTAACCTGAGAAAAATAGAAAGATGACTTGGAAGGAAGGATAGATTATTTTGAGAAAGAACTAGGCATTGTAGTTGAGCCAAGTCAGCAAGATTCTCTGGTATAGGCCCATGTTGATTGTTATTTCCAAGGTCCAATGTGGTAAGTGCTGTGCACCTGCTTGGGATTGTTCCTTCAAGATTCTTTGAATTGCACTGAAAGAGTTGTAAGATTTAAATACCCTTGAGCTGCTATTGCTATCCGAGCTAGAAGAATCCATATTCACACGGAGCAGGGGGAGAAGATGATGTCTAATATGCTCGTTTGGGAACTGAAACTCCAGCTGTAGAAGCCCTAGGCATCTTTAACAATTGCTCAAAAGTTCCTTGAAATCAATGAGATACATAGGGTTAGGAGTAAGGCATGCCCTTACTGCCAATACCGGATACGAAGCTTTTTAAAGACATGGAAAATGGAAAAAAACCGAGGCTCGTAAGAGTTATGGCACTATGAAGAGTTGTAACACCAGCGGTTTCTATGAACTCTACTGATCCAGTTGACCGGGACGAACTATCAGCAGTTACGAAGGCAACAAGAGCACCCCCCAGAGGGAGAAGCAGACGACGACGCGTAAGCACCACTGGAAAAGGACGCGTAAGCACCACCTGCTTATGGTTATCTCAAAAAAAAGACATTTCGGGCTCTACTTATACACCTTTCAAGGGCCTTTTTTCCATCTATTTTCAATCCTGTCTTGTGTACCGTTGTACCGTCTTGTTAAGATAATGAGACCTTCTACGCGCCTCACCTCCCCTCCCACAAGGGGCTTTCCAAAGGCCTTCTTCTCGTTGGTCATATCATGCAATTCCCCCTCTCTACCAACCGCACTATCGATTTTGAGTAAGACATGCGAATTGGAGAACTTATGTCCTCCCTGGCGATTAGTGAAATGTGGTTCAAACTGTAATAAGTTTGGTGTACTTATTAATAGAAAGAAAGAGATCAGATCCCAGCCAGGCTTGCTTCTTCCTGCTGCTTGCTCACTGCGCGGGGTCAGAAGGAAGCATCCCCCGGCCTTACCGAGGAAAGAAATGCTGCTTGCTTTTGGGGGATCTTCTGCCAGGATACAAGACGGCTTGCAATGACTCCATCGATTCCTTCCTCTGTCGCAGCAGTCACGGATTCATCTGTTGAGGCAGACCCTTTCATTCATCATCTCGCACCTTCCCTACCTCCCGTACTCTCGGGCCTTCTCTTTCTGATCTATTTCTTTCTTGTTAGCAACACTGGCTAATGGATTTCATTGGCAGTTCGGTCCGATCAGTCGGATTCATATGTATTATGGGCTATTTGCCTTGGTTTAGGGGCCAGATTCAGAGCAAATCACTAATGTCGAAACTCTCGCGGTGTTTCAATTTACGCGGGGATAGAGCTTTTAAGCCAGTTACCAATAGTTGTTTATTAAACAGCATGAAAAAAGTTCACCTATTGTGAATAACGTAGGTCTCTACCGGCTATTACCGCATTGGGGGCATCCCCTTCTATTGAAGAAAAAGGATAATATTATTATACTTAGTGAATTCGGGTCTTGGAATCAACCTCACTGACCACTCTTTCCGCTTAAGCACCTTACTTTCGGGCATTGGAAATAGCCTTAGTTCCAGCGGATCCAGTCATTCGAATCGACTTGAGTTCTCACTAGGCTTGAGCATAAAATAAAGAAGGACGGACAGGTGAATGCTTACCGAAGAATTTGCATATGGAAAGGGGAAAGTCGCACTTCCACTAGCTTCCGAACCCACGGAAACGTAAAGACGATCGTTGGGATTAGCAATTTCAGGCGTCGGCAGGAATGCATCTATGTGGATTACTTGCTCGATTAGCGGATTGCACAGATTACCTTCAACAATTAGATTAGAACTAGGAATACAATTAGACATCCTCCCACTGTGCAAGAAAGAAGTAAGCTCTTAGCGCTTCTTTGGACCCGCTCGCGGTAGAGCTTCTTTGCTAGCTTTATTGCCGGCTCTAAGCCTACCGTATTGACTACATCCTGATAACCGCCTGCCCGCCTTGACAGAAGAAAAGAATACGTACAGTAAGCGTCTTCGGACATAGAAAGTAGGCAATCAGGGTGTAGGTTTCAGTCGGTATCGACACAGACAGTGGGAAATCTCTATACGATTTTTGTCAGTGTGCAAGAGTTTTGAAGGCGAAGGTGAAAATGCTTCCACAGGCTCGTCTGGACAGAAAGCACGTCGAACCTTGTAGATTTGTTATAGCCGAAAGAAAGGCAACCCACACGGGATGGACAGATGTAAAGGCTTTCCGGGACTACTTTTAGGGCTTTCAAACGATTCACTGCTTTGACTTACTTCTTTGAGTCCTTCCTCACTCGCTTCAAGAAGACCTGAGCATCACACCAAGGAATCCAACTCCTACTGAATGGCTGAGAACAACAATAGAACTAGATAGGCTTTCAACAGGACCCTAAGACTCCAAATGGTCAAACCCCGCATATGCAATGGAACCAAAGACCTTGAGATGCTTTACACTAGGCTTGAAACCTTCTGCAGGGGTGGACATTGGAGATCTGTTCAACAAGTAGACAGAACATGAGACAGCTTCACCCCAAAGGAAAATAGATTGGATTGGCCAAAAGCATGCTCCTTGCCATATCCATTATGGATCTATTCTTCCGTTCTGCAACGCTTGTGGAGTGTAGGGAAATGTGACTTCATGCTTTATTCCCTGTTCTTCACAATACTCATTTCACTCATTAGAAGCCAGTTCGTAGAGTTTTCATAGAATAACCACTTTGTCTTTCAACATGAGCCTTTCATTTCTTAAAATAACCAAAAACTTCAGAAACGAAAATAGACCCTAGTGAAGTCATGTTTAAAGGTAAGAAAATACCTATTGTTACCATTTGACATGATATTCATTGGGCCACATACATCAGAATGGATGAGCTCGAGTGGTTGTATTGCACGCTTCTTCTTTCCTGCTTCAAAAGACAATCTGCTTTGTTTTCCAAGAATGCAAGCTTCACATAATTGTTCAGGATGATGTATATTAGGCAACCCTTTCACCATATTTCCTTGAGCAAGCAACTTCAAACTGCGAAAGTTTAGATGACCAAAACCACAACATCGAATGTAATAGCATTGAGAAAAGTATAAACATCATTGGCAATAGAAATTCGAAACATACGATTCTTTGGGCCTTAAGAATGAGTGTACCTCAAGAATGAATGGAGAGTTGATTATCACGTAATTGCATATCATACCCCTTTTCTAGCAATTGACCCACACTAAGTAAATTGCTCTTCATGTCTGGCACATAGAACACATATGAAATATACTTGTGATCTCCATTCTTCAACTTGATGAGAATTCGCCCTTTTCCCATCACCGGTATGGTGCTATCATCGGCAAACGTCGACTTTGGAGCTTCTTTCTTCATCAAGATCAGCCTTCTTGCCGCACATATGATTGGTACACCCAGTGTCAAGGAACCATGTGTGGTAATTTGGTCTTTCACTGGCTGTAGTAACCATGTTGAGGGCATGGTTTCCATCATCATCACCTTCTTGTGCACAACTTAATATTTTCTTTTTCTATCTGCAATCACTAGCATAATGCCCATGTTTGTGACATTCATAACACTCAACATTATCTTTCTCATATCTTCCTCTACCACGTCCACGGCCCCGACCTCTGTAACTCAAGTGTTGTTGATGACTTGTGTATGATCTCTCTTGATCATTATTTTGCTTGCCTCCACCTCCATGAGGATTGTTATGTCCACCACGACCTCTGTTGTTGTAGTAGTAACCACCACGTCCTCGTCCTCTACCACGCGATCCACCATGCCTTTGGCTTGTTTCACCATCTTGTTCTCCTTTTGTGGGAACTTGACTTTGGAATGCTTGCTCTACTGGCTTCTCGATGTGCTTCTCGTTCATACGTTGTTCATGAGCTTGCAGTGTACCAGATAATTCATCAACGGACATCTCAGATAGGTCATGGGCTTCTTCTATCGCCACCACGATATGCTCGAATCGGGGTGTGAGCGTCCGCAAGATCTTCTCCACCCTGGCATTATCTTTATACTCCTCTCCAACTATTTTCATTTTCTTTGTCAAAGCACTTATATAATAATTAATAGAAAAAGAGGAATCCATTTGTAGAAGCTCATATTGACGTCTTAAGGTTTTCAGTCTCACCAACCTTGTCCGCCCTGATGTCATCAAAGTGTCCCAGGCTTGCTTTGACGATGTTGCTCCTGCGATCTTTTCAAAGACTTCATCATATGAACTCCTTGATGAATGAAATACAGCGCCTTCTTATCCTTCTTCTGGATCTCACGATGGGAATTTGTGCTTCAGTTGCATTATCAGCAAGGCTTGGTACTCCATTCTCCACGACATCTAGCAATTCGTGGTAATCATAAAGCACTCGCAGCTCCACCTATTGGTTTTCTTTCCATCCAAGACAGGAACTGAAAGCTGGACCGAGCTGTTCATGGCAATAGCCACTGATGGAGAGAGGAGAAAAGTGCCAGGGTACAAGCAAGGGATTTCGCTGATAGCAAAACTACAAGGCTACTTCATTCTCCTCTGGGAAAGAGAAAGATGAATACGGTAAATGAGAATGGATTTGAAAGCATCGGGCAATAAACATAGAATAAACATAGTAGTGCTAACAGCTTGGAATGGAGGTCTCAGGAACGGTAGGAGTTCGCTCGGTATACGGTTTTGAAAGAAGCTGTCCCACGTCACGGTCCAACTCGCATCTTCCCTTCCTTCCGGGCGTATGAACTTTTTTTTATTCAGAAAGTAGTAGAGATCCCTCGTACAGAGAAGAGGCTAGTTGTTCATTTGCTCTTTGCTTAACACATGCGTTCACACTGAAAAACCTAGTTCGGTATTCGTTCTTTCCCGGCATTTTCTACTTACGAAAAAATGAAAGACGGATCAAAGCTTATAACTAGTTAGAGACGATAGTTATACTCTTTGTTTGTACGGCTATTCTCTTTTTCCAATGTAGCAGCTGTCCCCTGTTATACCGGAGCTACAGAGCCCTCCCTCGGGAAATAATGGGATTGTTAGTTCGGGGATGACATCAATGTGGATTTGTAGAAGGTGAAATTGCGGTATGAGCAGCGGGAAAGCATTTCTTTGAAAGGGTTAAAAGGTCGACGTAACTGCTTGTAATTTCTTTATCGGTATGAGTGGTAGTGAAAGTTGGTATGATAAAGAAATATCGGTATTCGTTGTCGTACTCGGTCTCCTCCACGTCCGGGCTTGTGAAAGGTTACATACCGGGAAGAGAAGAAGTACGGGGTATCTCATATCTCATCTTTCAATCACGTGAGACTTCTATGTGTTAAGCATAGAGCTTATGAGTCCACGGTCGACGGATTCTCTCTTCTCGAACGAGCTCCAAGATTCTATATTCTATACTACTATTCTATAAAAGATACCACTACTAGATACTAGAACTCATACGCTTTCGAACTCATACCTGGTGAACGTTCGCCACTCGTCGGTGAGTTCGCCACTGCTTGGAATTTCTTTTATAGAAGGAACTGCTCTCGAACTCGAATCCCCTCTTGTCCCTGAAAGAATAGGTCCTGCTCGTTATGCTTCGGATCAATGTCTCCAGAAGCTAGTAGATGCGAATCATAGTAAGGGACCTAGTTGACCTTTCTTTCCGCCAATGGACATAAGAAGGAAGTCTTCGTTTGCAATCATAGGTTCTGGGACTGCTTTACCGATCCTGCGTCGACTTTTGTACTTTCTTACCTGTTCTCGAATGCCCTCTTTGAATGGAGGTGATAGTTCTGTTACAGAAGGGCTTGTTCTTGTTAAGTAACTGATTCATCTACGAATGCCGGGGAAAGTTCAACTAGGCCCCGATGGCAGGCAGTCCCGTCACTGTTCCGCCAAGCAGCGCCTCGGCTTCTAGCCGGGCTAAAGACGATGAGTAGACTGCTTTCCTTTTCTGTATTCGGTACATTTTCTTGTCTAAGTGCGAAGGTCTTCCCTCATCACCTGTCCCATTTATTAGTTCTTCCAATAGTCAAACCTCCTTCCGGGCAGTCAAAAGCGGTTAACGAACGGGGAAATCCCACTATACGTAGTGCTAGTTGCTTTAGAGGTCTCAGGAACGGGAAAGAATATCTTTTCTTGTAGCTCGGAACGTCGAGTCCCAAGACAAGACCGGAAAGAACCCACTATACGGAGTTCGGCACGATTTGGTTGGGTATGAGGTCGCTTCCTTAACTTAGTTAAGTGCTCTGTGTAGCTACGAGGTATTCCAGATCTAGTTAAAGAGACAAAAGTCTTCATAGGCGCTTTCCCCGCCTCCCAAATACCACATGAGGCCGCAGGCCTAGGTATTGTCCTCAAAATAAAGGACCTGAGCGTCTATAAATTCTTATAATCTCACATACAGTCAAGGCAGGTAAAGCCGGGGTCATTAGCCATCGAGCTTTTCATATTGACTAATACTGGAAAACCCTTTCCCAGCGGGGTAAAGTGCTAGGTAAAAAGCTAGGGATAAAGCATGTGAGAGGGTAAGCAAGAAGGACTATTCCCTTCTTTCAAGTACTGTAACATTCTTTATCCGCTTTTAAAGCGGATTGAGATGGCCAGTGCCAATGCGCCTTCGATAGCTTTCTTTCCTGGTCCTAAAGAGAGAGTATTCTCAATCGGCGAAGAAATAGATTCATCATCCCATTACAATATGATCAAGACCGAGAGAAAGAACTAATACCCTGTTTTGGTATTTCGATTTCAATACCCATAAATGGTATTTTACGTAGAAATAGTATTCTTGCTTATTTCGATGATTCAATATATAGAAGAAGCAGTTCGGGAATTAGGACTGTAGAGGGTAAAAAAAGAGGATTTGATTGAGTATCGAGGAACCAAAGAATTTAGTCCGAAATACAAAAGAGAAATGAAAATAGATCGGTTTTTTTTCATTCCCGAAGAAGTGCATATCTTACCTGGATCTTCGTCGATAATGGTCCGGAACAATAGTCTCATTGGAGTAGATACACGACTCGCCTTAAATACAAGAACAAGAAGTCGAGTAGGCGGGTGGAGAGAAAAAAGAAAAGTATTGAACTCTGGAAATATCCATTTTCCTGGAGAGACAGATAAGATATCCAGGCACAGTGGCATTTTGATACGGGGAAATAAAGAGCTCCAAAGTCAAGTCTCTCTACCGGGGTGATAGTGGAAAAGTTGACAGATAAGTCACTCTTACTGTCACTCTACAGAACCGTACATGACCTCATACGGCTCCTCATTCCATTCTTTCGAAGTCATTGGATCCTTTGTGAGAATCTCCTCCCTCCGTCCCGAAGAGTAACTAAGACCAATTCAGTCAGGTTTTCATGTTCCAATTTCACACTTTCCATTTTTCATCAAAGGTTCTTTTTACCAAACATAACATATGCGGATCAAATCACGATCTTATAACTTATAATAAGATAATAAGAACAAGTAATAAGAACAAGAGATCTTTCTCGATCAACCCTTTATTTTCTTTCTTTTTATTTGTTTGCATTTTCTTGTCGGAATGGAATACAAGTAATTAATTCCGAAAAACAGTATAAACCGTTTTTCACAATTGGTCTAGACGTCCTTTTCCAATTCTTTCTTTTTAAGAACAAAAGAAGTGCCAAAATAACAGATGCTAAGAAGAACAAAAGACCTTGAGCGCGTAATGGATCTTGAAGCACTATTTCTGCATCTCCCTGACCAAAGCCCCCTACATTGGGATTACTTGTTAATGGTTGATCAAGCTTGATGAATTCACCCTCTGAAACAAGGTTCTGGAGGTATAATATCAACCACTTGATGTCCGTCCGATGCATCAACTATGGTTATTTCATATCCCCCTTTTTCTTTACGTACTATTCTGCTTACTATACCCGATGATGTAGCATTATAGACCGTATTGTTACTTTGACTTCCATCAGGATAAATCTGCCCCCTCCCTCTGTTCCCACCTACATATATGGGATATTTTCAGAAGTGAACGTCTGGGAGAAAGAATAGGAAAGACGATTTCACTATATTTCTGACCAGGAACCACAAGAATATTTTCTTTAGAAAAGACCTTAATTTCTTTCACCTCAGGAGAAATACGATCGGGAGGGTTTCGAACAGTCACCTTGTTGAGAGCTCGGTAGTCTACACACAACCGACCCGTCTTGCTTCTTCTGGAATAGCACCGGTGCTCCGAACGGAGCTTTAGAGGGCTTGATTAAGCCCGACTCCAGAAGCTCATCCAACTGCTTCCGCCGTTCTGCTAGTTCTGGGGGCGCCATCCGATAGGGCCCTTTTGTTGGTGGATTCACTCCTGGCAGTATACAATTTTATGGTCCACGCTTCGTCGAGGAGGCAAAGCTTTAGGAAGTTTCTCAGGCATCACATCAACAAAGCCCACCCCTCACTACACCCATGGTTGGCTACTTGTTCAAATCATTCCTTCGTCGTGGAAGCGCAGTGTTAAGATTGTTGTGAACGCGATACCAGAGAGCTTGAAAAGAGCGCTAGAACTTCCTTCTGTCCGGACACTAAGGGAAAAAGCTTTCACCTACCCCGCCCACTTCCCTTCCTCGAAGATGGAAAAGCGGGAACTTTTCGAGTGATGAAAGATAGAGGGGTCTTCTTTTACCCGGGTGAAAAAACATCTAAGTTTGAACCAGGGGCCCCATATATTATATTAAGGGGAAAGCGTTGTAACGGAGTCTCTACGCCTGTTGTTTTACCAGCTCAACGCTAACCTTACCCACCAACGGTACTAAAGCTGCTTTTCATCCTTCCCATAGGGAAAAGGGCTCTCTCGATATCCTTCTAGTAAGAACTCTGCCTTTCCTTCTCTTCACCACCCGAACTAACCAACCTAAACCTTGTTTAAAGCGTCGCTCTAGCTCATTTTCGAAATTACGTTTTCTATTATACGACAAAATACGAGCTCTCTTTTGAAAATCTCCTATCCTCTGACCGCTTGCGCATTTTGCAAAGCAATGAGTGCTTGCTTCCTTTTCTTCTTTCTGCTTTCTCGTCTTCTGCTTCAAATCATTCTCATTCTTCTCAACTATTTGAGAAACATAGATTCCCAAAACCACAACATTAGGCACGGATCCACAAAACCTAACACATTAGATTCGGTACTACGATCTTGGCTCTTTTCGATAGACAACGCCAAATCTGGAAAAGGAAGGGAAGCAACTTCTACACCCATTCTCATGGTCTTTCTAACGAGAATTTTGGCAGTGGGGCGAAAAAGGCTTCCACCCACGGTTAAAGGGAGACCCATCCGGAAGTCCATTCGCCCGGTTGAGCGAAGCTTAGCGCAGCATTCACCCAGGCCCTTCTGGCAGGTCAAGAATTGGGAGAGTTTGACTTTTTTTTTATACAGACCCCACAAGTAAGAGTATAAGATCGAGCAGACATAACCCCCAAGCCTTTGAATCTCTACAGGTTCGATTTCCGCCTATCCAGAACTTGAGACCTAGGAAGTCGGCGCGGCGCCTCTCAGCATGGCAAAGCGTTATCGTGGGGGTCTCTCGTGATCCTTCTCCAAAGCGGTAGACTCCCTTCCCTTTCCTCTTCCAGCATTCGATCCAGCGGGGTACGAGGGATTTATCCAACCGAAGGAAATGTATTCCAAACTTCGTCTTAGGATCCGCAGGCCCAGAAACCAAGGAAGCCAGGACAGCACCCTTCGAGTATGATTCCTTAGACAAAGAACTAGATAAAACAGGAACCTTTTTCTGTAACGGATAATGTGAAAATCAAAGAGACGAGAACACCCCAGACCGATAAAAGGAGAAAATACCATAAGAGAATTCGAATAGACCGCGGGAAAAGAAAGCTTCATCACTCATCTAAAGTCTCACTAGATGCATAGATCACTTTTTCTCGAAAAATGGAATATAAAAAGAGAAAAAGCCACTAGTCCTCCACACTCCAATCGCTCCACTCCTAAAAGTCAGAAAGAAGCGACCTGCCACACGGACCCGGTAGAATTGCGTACTCGTATGGGCCGGCAGAGTCCTCCCCTTCCATGGCTACAAGACGCCAACCCCAGCCCTCCGTATTAGCCCTTGAAAGGGCTAACTCCAGCACCTCCTCATATACATCAAGTCCCACAAACGACATACACTTCGAAAACGAAAAGAAGTCAAACGATCAAAGGCACAGGAAAGGCCGATGATTGAAACCTTTCATTCCTATCTATTTATTTGAAACCCGTCTCTCGTCAACCTGAAAGTAGAGAAGAGCAGGTGCGTAACCACATGACATTCAAACAAACCTTGCTTTATTCATTGTTGTAGACAAGTAAAGGGCGCGTATCCTATGCACGTTATTTTCCATCCAGGTCGCAAAGCTGGAAATCGTCTTCGCCGTAGCCGTCCAATAATGCATTACCACGTTCAGGCATAGCAGGTGCATGACCCGAATAGGAAAGGAGGGGAAAAGTGAAATGGGAGCGAGGGCGAAGCATAGACTGTCATCCAAGACTATCAACAAAGAGCAAGAGTAGTCAAAAAATGAAGTGCTTTAGGTGGATCTACTATTCCTTTAGTGGTTTCCACTCTAACCAGTTCGTGTGGATCCATAGAAAATGTCTGAAATTTGCGTATAACAGAAAGACAAATAAGAGAGAAAAAGAGAAATCCATATAAACAACCTCAAGACATCAGCTAGTTAAAAAAGAGGGACGGGGCGAGGCATAAAAAGATCCTAAACGAGTGAATCTTCGTCCCGGTCGCACAATCTCCTTTGTCCAAATGAGCTCGAGATGTGCAGCGTCGTGTGAAGCGGGATGATGAGCACCTTTAGAAAGAACAGAGCGCGGTGCGAGACAGAAAGCGAAACAAAGTGCTACCTTCATCCAACGAAACATGGGATTGAATTAAGGGATGCGAGCCACGCAAGACAGGGAGGGATGTGACGCACACTTTCTTTCGAACTTTCATTCGTCTGGTTGGTTAAGTTGAAACTCATATCCTAACTTTAGGAATCAGACATCCTTTTTTTGACTATTTCACCCTAAGGAGTATAGTATGAAAGACGGGAGGGTCTTCCTATTTTCTATTAGTCCGAGAGCATTGGTGCAAGCCCCATGTATACAATACATAAAGATCTGTCTCTGGAGCTTAGGATGGCGCCTAATCTTATGCTGTTGGAGAATCTGCTATCAATGAATCTCCTACCTTTCGCATCTTCCTGCTGTTGACTCAGCTACTCTGTATCTTTATCTCATTTCCGCTGCCTATTTTCGCTTGATTGTCTTTTCCCACTTAATAATCGGATGTCTAAGGATCTACCTAAAAAAAAATCCATAGAAAGTCAACGTGCCTTTCTCTTTCTCTATAGGCTTGCGGTATTTCGCGATTGAAGAAATTGGAAAAAGACCTAAAGTGAAAGATTTCTCAATAGGCTCCAATACCTAACCAAAGAGATACTGTGGTACCGACCAAAAAGACTGTTGTAGCTACGGGACGACGAAATGGATTTTTGCATTTCTGAACATTTTCCAAAAACGGTACTGTCAATAATCCCATTGGTACTGAAACCATTAAAAGAACACCCAGTAACTTATTGGGTACTGTGCGAAGTATGAAAAATACGGGAAAGAAGTACCATTCGGGTAATATTTCCAAAGGAGTTGCAAATGGATCCGCCGGTTCACCAAGGTTCGAGAACCGCTAAGCCTACATTACACGCAATAGTACAACGAATTACTACTGGAAAAATAGTGAAAAGATCATTGGGCCATGCGGGTTCCCCATAATAATTATGCCCCATCCCTTTAGCTCTCAATACAGGATCATTCAAGTCTGGTTTCTTTGTTATTGGGATAGATGAATGATTATGGATATTTTGACTGTTTCCAGAATGTCCCTGATCCAGGATAACCATTTCCCGCCCTCTGGCTGCCATTAGCTCCAGCAGGAAACTCCAGTCAACATAGTCGTATGCCTTTTCCAAATCGCATTACACCTGGTTTTTTCTGTTTTTTGCATCTGAAAATAACCTCCTGTGCTGTTGCCACCGATTCCAATATGTATCTACCAGGGACAAATGCAGACTGTGTCTCACTGACTAGGAGAGCAATCTTCTTCTTTCGATCTCTTCCATTCCGGATCGAATATTCTTTCGGTGGGCCTGGTTCTTGGATTGCAAGTTGGATGGAGGTTTCCCTTAACTCATCTTCTTTTTCCTACCGGTGACGGATTGAAGTTCTGATTTGAGTAGCTTGATCTCCAACTGGGGAATAGGGGCATAAGAAGTGGGAGCCGTGCCTTACCCATACCACTTCTTTCTCCGCCCGCTGTGGTTGGGTAATTCTCTTTATTGAGAGGGGACTTCGGTAAACTCTAAGAGAGTCTTGCGCACTTCGGCAATAAATAGAAAGTTTATTCTGCTGCTTGTTTGACTTGCGACGACGCATCACAGATCTTCAACTTAACCGAAAATAGTAGTTGTAGCTTTATAAGCTGCTCTTTCTCGCATTTCTTCCTCGAAATCAAAGTCTATTCTAGCTAGGCTTACCTATACTATGAAGCTATTCGGGGATCAGCGGCATTTGGTATTGCTCCTTCAACGATTCATATACATTTAAAAAGTCTTATCCAGGCAGCGGCTAGGTCTAGAGGGAAAAGTTGTGAGCATTACGTTCATGCATTACTTCCATACGATGATATCAGCCCAAGTTTACGACTATCTTACGCACGCCCCCCCCCGATCAAAAGAAAAGAAGGAAAAGACTTTCTTTTCATGATGACGGTCTCTAACGCAAGGTCATTCTGGCCAATGACAGACGGACTTAGACTTTGGTTGTGTAGCACTGATCGGTCATGATCCTTGATCAAGAAAGATTGGTTAGAAGAAAGCAGGCGAGTGGTGCATCTGAAGAAACTCCTAAGCCTAAGACTCTTTAAAGAGAAAGCATTTAGTGAATATAGTCACCGATCATAAAGCAGGTTTCGAACGAGGTCAGGAAAAAGAAAAAGAAAATGGTCCGGCGCTTATTACCATAGTCGCAGCATAGAAAAGTCAGGTGCCTGATGAAATAGTCTATGAAAGGCCTGGCAATTCCCTCTTCTTTCTTTTGTATGGGGCCTTACCTCTGGACTCCTGCCGTTTACGTACATTAGTGAACCAGGAATCGGGGAAATGAACTAACGCAGCTGACAGCTAGCTAAGCAGACTTTGTGGCGGAATGAATGTTCACCCCGAGTGACTATCAAGAGTATCTTATTAGATTCATATGATTGGACTATATGCCTATTCTTCTATTCTACTACGTCATCGGAGAATTGGTCTTCATTCCTTCAGTGTGTGGGTTTTTTTGGGATCAAGGTGATTAATCCATAATTGGCTTTGTCGAGGGAGGCAGTGGCGCGTCTGGTGCTATCTACTATAAGAGAAAGGTTGCTTGACGGACCTCTTCTTATCCGTGTTCGATACCGCTTCTCGTCCTTTTAAATGTACTATCTTTCCGCTCTTATGGATCAATCGGTCGAGCTGTATCGGTCAACTGTAGGAAAAGGCCAATTGCTGCTGTCAACTAGTATCGGTACAACTCTTGTTTGCTTTGTTTACAGCTGGCCTGGCCTTACTTAAATAGGAGTTCCTGCTTATAGCTAGCTCAAGAAAATCCGTGCGCTGGAGTTCCTCCTTTGATGAAACGAAAGAAGGTGGTAAGGAGACTGGGGGCAGTCACTCATGGCTGAACATTCTCTCTTTTTTTCCGGTATGCCGCTACGCGAGAAGAGCCTATTCCGAAAGATCGGATTCTATACCACTAATACATTCGAACTTCCTGGCTAGCTGCAGTTCACTCCAACACTTCTTTCTTGTGGATAGCTTCCCGAAGCTAGAGGAAAAGGATAAAGTGGGTCTGAACTCGGAGGAAGAAGGCATCCGGCTAAGACAAACGTAGTTCTGTCCAAGTCTGCTTATGAGTGGCTTATTGAAGAGCTAGCGGTAAATGTATTGCTACCCATTAGAAGAATAGGTTTTTTCGTCTGGGACACTTGTAGTTTAAGGTTCCCCAGAAGCTGGTCTTGATTGAACTCCTTCCTCTTCAGTGATGTTATGATTGTCGTTATTCTATTCCAATGGATTGACTGGTTAATCTCTCAGCCCGAAAGAAAAGAAGAGTGGAAGTTGTCTTTCAAGTCAATCTTGACGAAGAGATGAAAGTCGGTTCTCAGTTCCCGAATCAGCTGTTGTTTGTGAGTAGGAATGCTGCTTTTGTGCCTTTGGAATGGCCCCTTCTTCTATGCCCGCTATGCGGTCTTAGTTGCCCGACGAAGTTCTCTGACTCGTCCTTCGCTGTTCGACGCAGGAAAGAAAGTCATACAGAAGAGCGCTAATGCCCCATGACGTGTGCATCAACGGAAGAGAAGTGGGCAAATTCTGGGCAATGTAGCAGTATTTTGCCTTGCCCTTCTTACTGGAGTTCCTGCTGCAATTTCATCCTTGCTATAGCAATGGAATCAGAAGTGGGACCCTTTCTCGAAGGAGATGGGGGACTTTCGGATATGCCCGACCTACAGGAAATGCTCGACCCCAATAGCTTGCGCACCCCAAGAGCAAATGGCCAGCAATGGGGCTCCTTAGACGAGCGACTATGCTGAAACGGGTATGCTGCTTTGCCATGGGTTGATTTAAGCTGCTCTGAACTTCGCTACCTTTCAAAACTCTCGTTTTTCCCAGTTTCCAGGACGTAATCACGCGGCTTCTTGCTACAGAGAGATTGCCGTAGACAGCTTATTAAGGGAATGCAAGGGCTAGTGGTGACAGAGCATATCCCGAATAAGCGACTGGTCTCACATGGCCTAAAGAAGTTCTCTTCCGATCTTGCCCAATATTGGAAGTCGATGAAACCCCGCATAGATATAATATCAGCTGCTTTAGCTTGAGACTTGGAAGTCTCGGAAAGAGGGGGACTCTTGACTTAAAAGTCAGGTTTCTCTACTCGTTTGAAGCAAGAGCAAGCCAGACAAAGAAGACATCGGAAAAAGAGTTCCAATTCCCTGCTACGCATAGAGAATTCTTTCTCAACAAAGAGATCTGAGGAAGAAGTCCCCGGATGCCTGTCAAAAGAACAAAGAAAACCAGAGAAAGAAGAACGAGGAAGCTCCTGATTCAACTAGAAGGGAACATCGCTCGTCCCACGTCAGGGGTCTAAAGCTGGTAATTAGACTCATCCAAAGGAGCTCCTATTGCCCAGTTTGGCGTAAGAATACTCTTTCTTCAGAAAGTGATTCGGAGTAGGGCTACACTGAACGTTCACTCGAATCAATCTAAAGAAGCAACAGGAGAAGTGGAATATAAAGAACAAGGGCAGGAGTGGCTAGGCCCGAAACGAATGATGAGCTAACTGGCTGAAACCTTCCCACTAATCCATATGAGAAGTGCGCCTAAGAGGAGCCCCGCTTGAACCCTTTTTGCTGCTCCCGATCACTCGAGGGACAAGAAGAAAGGTTATGAAATGGTGGTCGAGTCAGCGGCCCACTTATAACAAGTTCTCCAATGAGCTCACGAGAAATCCTTCTATTCTCAGTTTCGGGGCCAGACAGAAGAGGAGGTCTCTACCCCCACCCCCATTCCCTTTTAGTGCCCGTCTGCTTTCTGCCTGAAGCTTGAAAGGATAAAGATCCAGGGCGTCTTCTTTATCTTTAGAGACGGGAAGAGAAGGAGTGGGACGAACGGTATAAAAAGAAGGCAGGCTTAGTTCGACGTGGTCAGCAGTCCTATCTTAACGAAGGATCGCTTCTGCTTTTGTTGAACTCATGGGCAGCTGTGAAAAAGAAAGACTTTCGGGTCTGTGTAAAACTGGTACTTTCCTATAGTTGATCAAGGCTGCTGCTTTCCTTTGCTAGTGAATCAGATCTTTGGCTTTACCGTGTTACTATTCGGAGAATGGACTCTGTTAGGGTCTATCTTAAGTCAGTCATTTCTACCGGCTCCGGCTAACTTCCTTTAGGAAGGAAAGCAAGTCCCTGTTGATGGAATGAATGGAATAAGGGCTGCTTTCAAACCTGAAAGAGGTCCAGGTCTTGGAATCGGGCTAGGAGCTGCTATTTCATTTGTTGATGGCGATGTGATAATGCGGGTTCTGACTCTTTTTCCAAAGGAAGCGAGTGAAGTCACCTTTAATTAAAGGTAATTCAAATCACTCTTCTCTCACCTGTAGGCGAGTGAGTGACCCAATGAAAACGAGGAGAAGAGGTCACGTCTCAGCCCAGGGCTACTTTACATAGCTATGATTCGATCTCTCAAGATCTCAGATTCTTCTTTTCTTTTTCATCTCTGTTAACGAAAGCTAATCCACTTTTTATCCCGGAATGTAAGTCAGTCTCAGTCTGGTTCTTTGCTTTGTTCACTTTCCGTCTTTCTGAAAGAGAAAACTCCGAGTTAACAAGAATAACAGGAGGTAGCATAATAAAGTAAAGTGAAGCCCGTCTTTTTCGCCTACTTGCCTCGGTCGGATCATGGAACTGGATGACTAAACTTTCTTTCGAGAAGATGCTTTGAAGGAGAAGGCAAGCAACTGGAATGGAATAGTTCATGTACGAGGAGGATTCTATCCTATTAGAATGAAGCAGGAATCATCCAAAGCAGAAAGCCCACACTACATAGATTCCTACGAAAGAGGGTGCATAGCGCTCTCTTTTATTTCAAATAAAATAAGACCACCAAGCCCCTTCCTTTAGTGACTGCAGGCCCCTGGATTGCTGGTTTTGTATGTCTCCAGATTGGCTCTCCAAGAAGATGGGTGTCTATTTTTCTTTCTATTTGAATGGAGCCCTTTCTGAGTAGTTCAAGTGCTCTACTCGCGGATCAAGAGAGGTTACCGCCTATTGTCTATAGTTCCACAGCCCTTTATCTATTAGTCATTGATCTTCCAGAAGCGGAAAGCGAGGGTGGGTGAATAATTACAAATCGATTGGTTATAAGCCTCATTTCCCTAAAGTGAGTTCACACCTAACGGGATGGAGCTTGAAGATGGTTATGCTCACTTCTTTTTGTCGGTTCGACGTCAACGAAATCAGCCGCTAAAGAAAGATCCCAAGCTTATGCTGAATCGAGAGTGGACTTGCCTTGGTCTTCTGTGAGTTCCAGAGATTCAGATCAAGGTAGTTCTCCTTCCATTCAGTCTTGTGAAGCTGTGTCATCTAGCCAAGGAACATTACTCGGATCTTAAGTAGCTTGTGTTGTGAAGCGCTCCCTAAGCTAATGCTAATGGGTGCCCTATCAGGTTCAGAAGATGCCGGGTTCGAATCCTTTTACTCCAGATTATGAACACCCGATCGGATCTGTCAAGAACGAGCTGACAACTACAGGGGAAGCGGCTCGGGCTAGGGAGAATTCCTTCCCCGGCATGATGCTTCAATATTTGAGTGGGTTCTTCTTTTCTTATGTTATGGCAGTCTTGATCAATTCATAGATGCCTCTTCCGGTCCAGGTCGCTGTAGGTCGGGACGTGACTCGAGATTTTAGTGCGTCTGGCCGTATGTACCTGGCTGGTAGTCCCGCATCAAAGGCAATTCCAAAAAAATGTCGGTATGGTTCGAGCGTGAACCCGAGACAGAGGACCTCTGGAGTAGTTAAGCACTGACGAACGGCAGCCCCCCCTTCCTTAAAGGCGTCCACGATGACGGTGCAATACTTGACGAGGGGCCTTCGGCTCCCGGCCGGTCCGCACAATCGGGCAGTGTCCCTTGCCTTATGTATTATTGTAAAAAGGCCCTTTTTTTCGGTAACTGCTAATGCCTACTCCAGCGCTTATCCCACTGTCCGCTGATACCTTACGTTGCCGCCCTTGACGGATCTCTGGGAGCGCTCCTGGCACAGCACAATGACGAGGGAAAAGAGAAGGCGTTGTATTATCTCAGCCGGATCTTGGTCGGGGCTTAACGTAATTACACGCCGATAGAGAAGGTGTGCCTAGCACTGGTCTTCGCAGTCAAGAAGCTCCGGCACTACTTGCTCTCACGGTTCAGCTTCTTTCAAGAGCTTTTATTTGCCAGTTTTCTCAGGAGTTTCTTTTGACTTATTACAGGAAGTCCGGGAATCAAAGCTAGGTGATCAGCCAAGTGATAGGTGAATGGAAGACTAAGGACCCCCGGAGGGGTCCCTTATAAATAAAGAAATTTCCATCGCGATGAAAAGATAGAACTTTGACCCGAGAATGCATAACCGGCTGGCGGATTCTCTTGCTACGCTAGCATCAAACGTGAAAATGCCCCTGCATCGAAGCATGGAGTCTTTCGTTGTGGAAAGAATGGATGTCCCAGCAACGTGGTGAGATCAGGAAAATTCTGCATCACGGGTCCCAGAACTCACTAATTCCGATGCGTCCTCGACCCAGAGAAGGGCGAGTAAGCAACCACGGCGAGATGGGGGTGAGATCGGGAGGAAGAGGTCTGACCATGCTTACCCAACTAACTGTCCAAGCTCTGGATGACTGGTCAAGTGGATCTTTCATTCGAGATTCCAATGGATCGCAGGTCGATCGGGAAAGCTTTTTTGAGTCAAGCGGAACGGCTGGTGGATAGGGTGGAAGGGATTTCCCCCAAGAAAACCCTTCAACCTGAAGCTCGCCGCGTCGAAAGCTTTGTGTACTTCGGTGACCACGTGGATACTATGATAAAAGAAGCAGATAGATAGAAGTCACCGTCGCCCCTATACATAATGCCTATTTCTAGCTTGAACTTGTTTTTTGGAAAGCCGAATAACAGGACCAAAACCCACAGCTTCGACTCGGATGGAAGGAACCAACCTCGGAACACAGCTTGGGGAGAGAGACAGCCCCGCATCTTACGAGAAGGTCGATTTTTTTATAGTTCTCTTACAACTAAGTGGTGCAGTGGTGGAACAGGGTAGTAGCGACTAAGCCAGCGAATTGTTCAAATAGGCTTGGCTTGTTGGTGGAAAGCGAGTGAATAGGCGTCACTTCTTCACTGGAATAGGCTACTGGCAGGGTTCATTCATAGGGGAATGGCAGGGCGCACTTGCTATATTGAAAGAGAATTGCTACTCTAAAGAGATAGAAAGATTACCCATATACTGGTCGGGCTGGCAGGTATGTACCAGAATATCCTCTCGCTCCATCCATCGAAATGCCTACATTCTCTGCTCTTCTGTTGGGCTCCGCGCTTCCCCTCCAATCTCCATTGAAAGAGTAACGTAAGATATGGTCTTAACTCTTCTTACTTTATTCTAATATAAGGTAGGGGTGACTCTTTGGGAGAGGCACGAGCGCAATAGTTGCAGCTAAGCGAGCAGGCCACTTGCGGCGAGGGCTTTGCTTCTTCGACGGAAGCACGGGATCCAACCTCTGCTTCATCGGATGAATGACCGTCCACCACTCCGACTATCGGCATACCAAAACAAAAGAAAAGCGGAGACAGATTGGATTTCTTCTCTCTCTGTAGCAATTTGTAAAGTAATAATTCTTTTGTGGAGGACCTTAAAGTCTATGCTTCCCTCTCAGTGTCAGGTTTCAGTAGCAGTAGGATTGGCTTTAACTAACTTAATAAGGTGATTGGCATAGGACCAATTAAGGCTTTTTGACCTTTTCCTAGAAAGTCTTTTCCGGGTTCTAGCTAGCGTACCTCTTTGGGCAAGGCTTCCAGGACCAGAAAGACCGGCTATTGCAAGAACAGGATTACGCATGAAGTTCAGTTAGCTTTCTTTTCTAACTCTCACACCGGTTACGAAAGCAAGGGAATCTTTAGTCTCTAAGTCGTCTTTATAGTTGTAGTGCTAGGCTAAACCTATCCCACTATTATTTTCATAAGCTGTGGCACTGACTTGAGGAAATTTTGTTAAGTTTCGAATGAAATGAATCAGAAGCATCAAATGCCCTCTTTTCGCCAATAGATCACCTAGTCGGAATAAGCGGGCTTAGGTTGATGCGGAATAAGCCATTTTTTACTCAATTCCCCGGTTTCCATGGAAAGGTGTCGAAGGAAGAGGCACATTTAGAGCTTTGGGACTTGAAAGAAAAGAATGCCCAGTTGAGGGAGGTCGGAATAACCGCTCTTTTAGCCGCTCTTAGCAAGAATTGGATTTCTTCTGGCCGAAGAAAGGCAACTCGTGAGAGTTACGGGGACTGTTGAAGAGGAGATCTCTCTAGCAGTCCTTAGGTTGGACTCTGTTGAGGAGTGAGTGAATGCAGTCGTTAAGCCGTTGAAGATGGACAGAAAAGGTAGCTTGCTTCCGAGCCACAAAGAAAATCCCCTCTAATGTTGTCTAAGTGCCTTTCTCGTGTGGGCTTACCACTATACCTACCAGGGAAAGCAGAAGGCATGACAGAGTTAGGGAATCAGGGACTGGCTCGCAATACCTTAGAACTTAACACGGGAAGGGGAAAAGAAAATCCAACTTCAACTTACATAGATAGAATTGGATGCGCTTGCCTGCTCTGTAAAGGTATTAGCTTTTTTCTCCTTTTCTTCAATTGAAGAAATTGGAGGAGCTTCAAACTAGAAATGCATTACTGGGATAAGCGGGGTGTCAAAAACATCCAGCGAAAAGGAATGGAACAGAACTCTCACTCGATTAAGAGAGCTCGCCTAAAAAGGAGTTTCAAATAGTCAGGCTTGGTTTGCTAATTGTATGGATTGTTTGAACTTACTTGACGCGCTAGCTCTATCATCCTTATATATCCAAAACTCTATTCCTTTCCTGCGGTTTCCGAGCAAGCAAACCGTAAAAGCTAGCCAAAAGGCATATGAGGGAGGGGGTTTGCTCGGCTCCGCTCGGAGAGGGAAGGAATCCATTCCATTTCCAAAACCCAAGTAAGGAGGGCCTAGAGCAACAAACTCTCCACCAGATGGTTCGACAACTGATGGACGACCGGCCGACATACGAGTCAAAAACGGATAATGAAGCAAGGATTTTTTCACATCTGATTCTCAAGTTGATGATTCACCAACAGATATCCTGATGAAAGATCAGATATGGGGTATATGCTACTGGAGAGTAAGCAATAGCTCGAGCTATCGCTTAGGAATTTTTGCTTGCCTTTGTCGGCCCGGAATCTGACTTATGTAAGGTGGCGCGCTGTCTCGAAAATTGGCTAGTGCACGCAAAGAGCGCGTTGTCGCGCTAAGACGGGCTGGCTGGGAATCCATCTTCAGCCTATACTAGCCATAGTGGAAAGACTCCTGTAAAGGAAAGGCTAACTACTGCTTGTCTTGCGGCTTTAGAACATGCTTCGTCATGGAGGCAACTCGCCTGCACTGACAGAAAAGAAAACTCCCCTCCGGTCGGCTTAACAGGGCGAAGGAAAAGAAATAGGCTTCAGACTGAACAACGCTGTTACAGAACTCGAACTTGCTCCAGGAGAAGGTGAAAATACGCCTGGCTGCAAAAGAAAGAAGTCAAAGAGGCGTCAAAGAAATCCACAGGAAGACAACTAGTGATACAATGAAAATAGCGGAACAGTAGGTTCATTTGAATGAAAGACAAGCAGCCTCACTTAAGGTTCCACGGCAGTCAATCCCTCCAAGGCCTCTTTCTTTAATTGAAAGGTGAACTACGCACTTCGTTTTCTTTGGTACGGAGTTAGAGTTATTGGCTTGATAGAGACCTTCCACTGGAGGCAACTACTGGCACTAGATCGCAAACCGCTATCGAACGAAGGGAACTCGCATGGGAACTGAAAAAAGGGTAAGCAGATGAGCTTAGCTTAGTCCTGGAAATGCATTCCTTGGAGCTACCATAGACCTCTCGTCTGGAACCCCAAAAAAGGAAGGGTAGGAAGACAGAACAGCATAGGGAACAAGGCAAGGGAAGTCACCTTAATGGGTCCCAGTAGCTCATAGTCTTCCATATTTCCGATCATCAAAGCACCCCTGCCCCAAGGGATCGAGGTCGACTAAGAGGGAAGTCACCCGATAGGGCAGATATGGGTTTGAACCAATATTTCCGGGCTCCTTTCCTTTCTTTCCTCGCTTTTTCATTAAATAAGTGATATAATAGAAAGGTACGAGCTTATGGAAAAGCTCCAGGCCTAGGCACTTCAAGGTATCCTTTCCTATGGAAAGTTGACGAATTAGCTCAGTAAAAAGAGCATCTACGAATAGAGATTTGACAGCTTACTGCCGGCGCTAAGATTCAAACAGCTCCTCAGAGTCAGAGTCCTTCCTCTCGTCCTGCTTCTACCCTTTCATCCTATCCTATAAGCAAGCTTCCTACGCTTTCCTCTCCAAGACTGAAAAACTCCTTGCTTCCGTAGAAGGAAATAGGGCTGGAAACAATTCCAATACGGATCCGCAGAGTGATGACCTATCTTTCCTGTCCCGCTCAGAGATCCAATCAGTCTCCTTACCCAGGGGAAGCAGAGACAGCCGATAGAAGTGCGAAGATGGTCTGCTAACTATGCTTTCTGATCTAAGAAGTCCAGAAGTTCAGATCGAGACCAATTGGCCAAAAGTATGATTATGCGACCTCTTGTACACCACTCTATTTGATGACGTCGATCCCTGGCATTGATAAAGAAAAAGCAGGGGTTCCGTTCCGAGTTGACCTGTCCTGCCTTCTTTGCCGAGGAAGAAGCCGAAGTCTATGAGGATAGATCTGAAGTTAGACGACGAAAGGGGAAGGGTGTGCTCAGATCCACTGCTGGAAAGGGAAAAGGGCTGGTCTATGAACTTTATCCGGCTTACCGAAGTTCCGAGACATTTTCCGAATTCATTCAATTACATAGCGGTACGAGCTCCGAAGCGCTCAGAACGAGCTCACACACCAGGAATTCACCATGAGCCTTTCGAAGGTCGCCTTTAAAGTATGATTTCATTCCAACCCGCAAGGCGTAAATACTACGGTCTAGCCACGTCAAGGTACCCAGAGTTAGTTATAGGGCAGTGATGGGATTAGGAGTTATGGCAAAGGTACGTGGACTCAAGCCCAGAGAGTACTCTTCCTTCTGCCTTTTCTTCCTTTCTTCTTACCTGCTATCGTATAATAAGGGCTTAACGGGATGGTACCACATATTAAAGATATAGGTCTTAGGATACTATAGGGAGAGGGACCTTTGATGAAGAAGTGCGAACATCCGGTCTTGTGCTGCGCTGTTTTCTCTTTTCATCGTCTTATCCATGGATCGTATCGTCGTATATAAAGATCACGGCTGTATGACGGAGTGCTTCTCCGAGGTTGGGATTAACAGCCAGACAGAAAATTGTATATGTTCTTCTTTTTTCTTTTTTTTCATGTTAAACGGGTCGGCCGGGAGGCCCTTTCCCCTCCTTGAAGTAGCGAGGCTCGTTGAAGCAGACCGGAAAAGAGGTCGTTCAACACAAGCAGGAGATCGAGCATTCGCATAGAAAAATGGTGATCAAATAAAGTCCGTTCGTGCCGGTCCGGGTAAAGCTACTACAATGAAGAGACACCCATGCCAGCTTCTTTCCGAGATGAAGACCAGCCCTTACTCTCTACTTCAGGAGGGTGTGACGACAGAAAAAGAGCACCATTGGATCGATTCAAACCAGCTGCTTAAAGAGCAGCTTGCTACCACTGCGTCATTTTCTTAGTTGACGATAGCCCGCATGCCCAGTTTACAGCTGCTTATCCTCTTCTGTCTTTCCGTCATCTCAACCTCGCACCTAAGCATCACGTTCCTAGGGACAGAGACCTTCAAGCTCTAAGGCTATCATAGTACTGCCAGCATGGTTACATCTAACTGCCTACTGGCCAAGCTTCCACTTCAAAGTCACCTGATTTGGCACCAGCCAAAGGAGTAGGAGCAGCAGCTGGGGAACCACCATAAGGGAGTCAGAATAGCAGCAGAAGTAGTAGTAGGAGCATGGGAAAAGATGAAATCGATCCAGCTCTGGTAACAAAGCAGTAGGCAAGCCTTAGTGGGGACCATCCATACCCCGAGACTTTTTCCCCTCGGATCGGAGCGCACCACGGCTTTCCGCAAGATAGAGAAAAGAACCTCCTATCCCATCCCAGTTGATCGAGTTGAACCCCATCAGCCTCTTCTTTCTTGTTTCCGACAGGGCTAGTGTAGCTACCCGCACAAGCCTCTGACCTGTACTCCAAAAAGGGAAGGTGAGGGGCTTAGAGACGGGTAGATAGACTAGACCAAGAAGAAGAAAAGAAAGCGCAGCTATACTAGGCGAGGGAGGCTCCACCCGTAGGAGCCGACCGATTGTCGCTATAGTAGGTTTGCTATCTTTTTCGAGTGCACTGAGTAAAGTTGCTAGTTAACCAACCGCAGCTATGATGAACCCAGTTCTGTAGTAGAACGATGTGTAGATAGATGGATCGAAGTAAGCGGGGCATGCCAGCTGTGTCGGTCGTTCCTCCACTTGTGGTTGTCTCGACTGCATTCTCTTTGGTATTCCCAAGCTCATGTGAACTATTTAACCAATCAGTAGCAGAATCCGAAATAGGCGAAGGCCTTACACTTCTACAGTCGAAGTCAACTCTTTGCCTTCTTGACTGCCAGCATCAAGACGAGCGGTTACCTCAGAGCAAACTGCGGAGAAGGAATCTCTGTCTGGTTTTGAATGCCCCATTCTTTCCGCTCGTGACCGTGCCCCTTTTCAAGACACCTCCACTTGCTTGAGCAGATAGAAGGTTTTTTTTTACTTTTCTTTTTCTTATATGTCCCGTCAGTCGGAAGACTACGAGGCACA